>CALNHX010007604.1:0-47359 GCA_940337035.1 Agriotes lineatus
GAATTATCGTGAGTTCAGTTGTTTTTCAATTATTATGATGTAAGTTAGGTCGTGGCTTCTTTGTGGTTGTACATTCGGTTGCTCAACCTTGTTTTCCATTTCTGTGTTAATTTCGATTCTTTTACATAGGTAATTTTTCGAGATTTTTTAAAAGATTGTCAGTATATACAGGAAATGATTTTCTGTATTCATTTAGGGAGATAGATTGATATATTGCTTCTGTTACTGTGTGTGCGCTGTGTCACTATGTGTGGATTTGAATCCTCCGATATTTTGAAAAAGTTTAGTCCAGCATTAATATGTTGTGTATGCAGTTGCTGAAATTACTCTGATAATGCCAGAATTAAAAAATATTTGAAAAGCAAAACTCACCTGTGGCCTCATTTTAACTTAGGTACGTAAATCTGAGTTCGAATTTGCACGTTGCGTGACGTTTTGGTAAATATTCCATGCCTATTTTTTTTACTTCGCTTTCTATTCTTCATTTCGGACACGACTTGAAGCATGTGGGAAATGTTATGTGGTTTAGGGATTTACACCAACTGCTGTAGGTTTTCTGGTTTGGACCATCTCGAACCAGTGGCGCACCCAGACAAAACTTTGCTACATCATAAGACAGTTCCTTTAGAGTATTTTGTTGTTGTAAAACATTATGGAGTGCTTATATAATTATTCGTACAGAAATTTCTCGTGTAGCATCTTGTTCTCAATATCTTTACATACAGTTTTCTCGTCGCACTAGGAAATGCCGAAATTAGTCTGTTACTATCCTTGTTAATGGTCCGTAATGTGGTGCATTTCATTATCATATATACATATTAGTATGTTAACATAGTTTTTTTGTACATTTTATACTAAAAGGATATTGATACTTTTGAATTTGTGTATTTTCATATCTATGTTAGCGTCCCCATAATATAGTATACTAACTATTAAAATGTGCACGGATTGAGCAGCTTGTTTGTCTAACATAATTTATTATTTTATTAGTGTAAACCTAATTATCTTAAAACGGAACTAATTATTTTTTTAAAAGTAATAACTGGGCAGTCATTGGTAAGCCACGGTAGCCTTTGAAGTAAATGTCTTCGGCTTGGCAAGGAAATTATGGCTAGAGTAAGCCTGTTTTAGTCTCTTAAGACAACCGTGCTCGTTGGTTTAATGCATTACAACCTACATAATTTGAACACTAGTAAAAGCTATTAAGGTAGCAATTAAGCGAGATTTATATCATGTGGGGGCACATTTCATCATTAAAATCTCGTTTCCTGGTTGTATACTATTCGTATTGTTTTGACAGCGCTACGCTTCCAGGTTTAACCGTAATTGTTCAGTTATGTGCGTGCTAATGAAATTTCGGCCACCCTAAGTGTCATTTGTGCCGGAAAAATGCCGACTTAGACGCGGCTAATGCTTCCCTTTGCATGCTGGAGGTACCCTATGGAAGTGGTAAATTCCAGCTAGAAGGAACGTGCAGGAACGCCGCAGGATCATTTGCGTTTTGCGTCTAACATATTTTGTGGTTATCAGTATGCATAAATTATCAACATTACAAATGCAAATTCTCCGATAACAAATGTCAGCCATTCCGCGTTTTGCGGTTTAATTCGCATTTCGCCTGTTAATTGCCCCGTAAAATCCTTTACATGTTGTGCCTGGGCGTTCAATAATTATTTAATTAATTATATGGCTTTTCTTTGTAATTGTACAGACAGCACTAGCTCGAGATACATTTTAATTATCTGCATTTTTCATCAAGAACGTTGTTTTTGTTCAATGTGGCAAAAAGAATCTTATCATATTCCTTTTGAATATTCTTCCTTGTACCGCACCGGAGCTTTCAGTACAATTTATAGCCATTAATATTTTCGAAACACCTGACAAATTTATGATTAAATTCAGCATTAGCGTACGAAGGGTTGTTATTTGTGCAACCGCATCCGCACGTGAACCCACCGTCGGGCGAGAACTTTCCCAAGGTTCTGTTATGCCAAACTCTAAGAGAGCCCGAACGTATATCTTTCCATGTTGTTATATGATAATTGAACGCGATCCCTGCGCAGTATTGAACTTCCCAATTTTCCGAGCCATTTCGCTTTCGAGGGTATTTTTTTCGTTGTCCATCGCGAATGAATGTCGGCCTGTTAAATAATTGACGAAACGTTGCACCACGCCATCTCTCATAAAAATGCTCGATCTTCTGCAACCTTCCTTAAAATAAATAGTAGGTAGAATCATGCTACATTAATGAGGGCCAAACTTTGCCGTAACTGCCCGTACATTCAAAGCAGGGTTAATGAGGAAAAGAGTTTGTGATATGGGCCGAGTTTAAATATTTGCGAAAACGTGAGTGATTCAGAGGGATTATGTATCTATAAAGGTTTTTAATTAGAAAAATTAGTGGCTTCTTCTATACTAAATATTTCCATCCCATTAAAAATCGAAGTAACAGTAAACAATGCAGATACATGAACAGCTGATCTATTTGTTTGGAAACCGTGCAAGGAGAATAAGTTTTTATTAGATCGGTAAAGTAATAGAAAATTGTACACATTCTTCCTGCGCTTTTCCTTTAATAACAGTATTTGCCTGGAGTAAATTAGAGATATTTCCCAGGACAATGTACGATTTTTAGTCTCCGTAATAAAATTACGATCGTAAACCTGCAGCAGAAAATGCCCTAAGCAGTTGTCTGATTGCTGGAGTGAGATGAATTATGAAAGATAAAAGTGGCACTCGAAAATTTGAAACCCCGTAAATCTCGTATGAAATTTTTACTGAGCTTTGCGAGTGTTTTTAAAATAAAACGAATGCTCACGTACACAGAATTTTGAAGCGATGTTTTTTATCCTGCCCGATGTAAATCTTCAAAAACACTATTTTAAATGGTTAAAAAGTACCTATTTGCTACAATTTCATACTTTCTACTTTGATGCGTTTTATAATCTTACGATATAATAAAGGAAACATTTTGTTACTGCCTTTATATTAGCTAGAAACTTCATAAGAAAGAGTCTTTCAACGCATTATCGCTATTTTTGGGGAATCTCTTTACGGAAGCAAATTTGTTTATGCCCTAAAAACCTCTTAAGGCTTTCATCTTAAAAGTTCCTAAGTTATTTCGATGTTCGTTCTTAATGAAAATCAATACGCCATTGGACAAAATTGGGAAAATAAATGAACTCGATGTTTGCTTGCGGATTCTATACAGGAAATATTTGCTTTGATATTTCACTGTCTCTCAATATTCGAACATCTCATTATGTGACACCAAAATCGAATTATAAAAGTTTAGATTTGAAAAGTTTTCCCCTGTTTATTTAGTGGCAAGATATCGTTGGCCAAGCTAAATCCATTGAAAAATAGCACTACCTTTTAAGTAATAACGCATTTTCAGTTTGCACCTTATTTTACCTATGTGCTATTTTGTTCGAATTCAGTTCGCTACGTTTATTTCAGATAGGAAACGCAATGGAAGGTAAATTAGGAAAAGGTGAAATACCAAATATCCAAGCGTTGGACAACTATTTACTGCTAATGAAATAACGTGAACGAGGAGACTGATCGTAAGAAAGGGTTTTAGTAGCCGAATGGCAGGGGAAAAGAAAGTTGCCGATCTTCAGAGAAAGAATACCAATTTTTTACATATTAGGATTAATTTATATAGATTTCTCAAAACAGTGATAAACATACATATTCCATGATTATTGCAGTAAGGTACATAACAGTGACTAACTATAGCTCTTGGGATTCAAAAGAAAACATATGATAAAGCAGCAACAAAATATCTTCGGGGTTGGTGTTTTAATCAAAACACTGGAGCATTGATTATGAACTTGTTCCCTTGATATAAATATAGATATGTACAATAATTACAAATTAAGTGCTTAGAGTGCGCGATTACGCGCGAATAGCGGTGCTGGTAGTTTTTGTTCCTCTAAGGGGAACAGTAATTTTAGGCTAGAAGTTGGCAAGGGCTCGAACAGGTGTTCGAACAAGGTGCGAGACCTAGAAATAGAACAAATAAAATCCTAGACGCTGTTTCCGCCTGGGCGTGGCGATAGCGAGAGTAAACAACGGTTCGATCTTCTGAAGGGTGTATAATGCTAAGCGTTGAGAAGTTCCACCTGGACGGGGCTGTACAGCTGGTGAACAACGGAGCGGTTTCCTGGTGGAGAAGAATAATTTTTAGGCGATCCGGGATGCTCGTCCGCTGAGGATGCTTCCTTACGTTCTGTGAACTAGGTGTTCGACTGCGGAACTTCGGAGCCTTTATTTTCAACGGTTGACGTCGCACTGTTTTGATTAAATTTTTCTATACATATTTTTACGAATTAGCAGGAAAATTTTTATCGACATCATGCTATAGCTGATATCCGCGCATTTTGATACCAAACACGACCCTATTGGCGTGCAGGTAAAGCTGATTAGTGTGTGCTACCTTTGGCATGTTTAAGCGTTGGTAAGTTTTGGGCAGCGTTGCTTCATTTTATGATTGAGTTTGCTTCGAGAATTCGGCAGTTTCACAGTTCATTTCCAGACGCTATCTACCGTTTGCATGTAGACAGAGCGGTATTTGTTTCGGGGAGTGGAGATTTTAAAATTTATTTTAGATCGTTGATGGTTTTAAAATGCAGACATCGTGACGTCGCATCAACGGTTGTCGCACACCGTGCGCGGAATGCGGGTGTAATTAATAAATCGTATCAAAATATTTGATGCGACACTCAAAAAATATACTGCCACAATACAAATCAATATTGGCGAAGAGTGAGGGTGGTTCAAAGGAAAAATTTATAATTTTCTTTATTAAAACAAACTGAAGCACGATGGGTTAAACATATGGAATATGCCATTAACGAAATAGCCTAGGCATAATAGATATCTACCTTAAAAAATACATTTTTGAGGTTTCCCTTAAAATTTTCCTAATATGCGTGGGCTAAAATACCTTCATTATTTGATTGTTTAAAGAAATTCGCAATTATTAGGATTGAAAAAATTATTTCTACCTACTTCAATTTCGAAAATCCTACATACTTATGTAATACTGAACTCAATGAAGCCTTTAATGCAGCTGCATAGTCTGTATTAATCCACTCCTCACAAATTCAAGCACCTTTATCAGAACTTACTAATTATTAGCCTCGAACGAGCGAACCTAATTGGAGACGGTCATAAACCCTTAGGTATATCCTAGTAGAGCCCTTCTCAAGGGTTAGCTTTAAAATATATGGCTATGGAGCTTTTACAGCTGGTATTAATAAGCCATAAGGAAAGTTGTGCTTGATTTACTGATTCCAGTACTACCTCTAATAACCTTTAGAAAAACGTGAATGGGATTTATTAAGTCTTGATCTCTATGTTTTTTCTACATTTACAACTACATTATAATTATTTGAAATGCTCTTGGTGCCCAATAAATAAAAAGGGCTCATTTGAACACACAACGACAGTTTTGTTTAATTTACATTACAGGGGTTGTTTGGGAGCTGTTTTCTTAATATTGACTCCATTAGCAGTTTATAGCAAAATTTATAACATCGACACAATAAACTTTATGAGCACCGGTTTAATTAAATCAGCTTTTTAGGCTATAATTTGAGATGGAGTCTCTATTTCCTTCGCATGGAAGTTTCTTGCCATCAAAAAGATTCGACATCTGATTCCGCTTCAACTACTTTTAGATAAAGCACATTAATTTACCGTCCATTGTACCTGATATACGACGCAAGTTAGATAGCTCCTGTCACAGTCATTAAGATATAAAAAGTAAAATCTCGTCAATAAAACTGCTTCCGTCTACAAACTTTTGGCATCAAAGAAGGGCGGGCGGATAACTAATGCTTATGCTATCAGCCAATCAAAAAAGACCGAAGTAGTTAAATTTCTGATTATAAATCTTCGCTATTAATGCGACGTTGCTGGGAAATCCGATTTTCTGGATGCAATCATATGCCTCATCGTTTCAAACAACGTCCGACACAACCTGAGTTTTCTCAGAGTTTCTATATGGCATTTTCTGAGAAAATGTTTTTGTTTTTACCTTGATAGTAGTTTTCTTGCTCAACTTACCAACATTTTTCCCTAGCAGGCTAATTTCCGACCTGACATGAGTTTCTTGAATTTGTCCCCACTTGATAGCATCTTTGGGGATTATAAATAGAGGAAGCCACTATTATATAGCGTCATAAACGTCGACTCCCCAACTAATTTAACTTAGTCAGCCAGCACTACAAATAGTTTGTGTCTCTGTTGATCAAGCGATCACTAGTATTGCTTTCTGTGGCGCTTTTTGCTCGCTTTTCCCCTGTATTGGACATTTTAGGACCCAGTTAATTGATACACGATTTTACAATCTCTTTTAATGCGCTTTTCATCCGGTGCGCGGGGATTTCCTTCGGGCGTATTTTTATTGAATGGCAGACGTGGTTGTAAAATAACTCGCAAAATTAACGACGGTGTAAGTTCGGCGAAATAAATACGCTGCCAGATCGCCCATATCTCATGTCTACTCACAACACATAAACTTCGAATGTCAACTCCCGGAAAGTTTGCAACAACTACACGTAGTGGAACGCTTAGACAAAGCGTTGTTCGTTTTGGAAATACGTCAAGTCCTTTTTGCGCTTTCATTTCTCCATTTGGCCTGCCCGAGATGTACGTTCAGCAAACACAAGAAATAGTAACTTATACTACTGCTAGCGAAAGGTCGTTACTTTTTAGAATATTGAACTTGCAGAATTATTTCTTTGATGTCTTTCTCTTTGACTGGGGAGAATTCTTTGAATCCGGGAGCTTTTACTGCATGATACGAGATAAAAATAATGTAGACAATGCCGAAAATCTTTTAAAGTTTGAAATACAGTATTGAATATAACTTCAGTGTTATTAACTATTTTGTACAGAGTTTAAAAAGTTTTGCTAATGTTTCAGCACGCATTTTTGTAGTGATCTTGCCCCTTGTTAATTTTAAGCGAGTGCGTTTGAAGAAGAATCTCAAAGCCTTTATAACGACAAAAAATTTAAAGCTTCATATAATGACAACTGAAGAGTTTTGACGCTTCGCAGCCTTGTTAAAAAGGAGAAAGGTCGATTGGGAGGCCAACGGAATTGCGTCAAAGAATCGAGATACAAATACAATTTTTTCCATTCTTTTACACATAGCATGGAGAAAAAAAATGCGTCAGACTTCGATAAAAATATTATTACACACTCTTGAGGCTCGTTTTGCCTTCTCTTTAATATTATGTGGGAGAACTTTCTGTAAAACGGACACACAATAATTGTGTACATAAAAGTTGTAGGTACGAAGGTGCTGCACAATACTAAAATAGTTCTGATTATATAGGGTGGCTCGAAAAAGTGTGGCGAATCAAACTTACTTTTTTTAAATGGAATGCCCTATATTTGAGTAGCTTAAAAGTTTTGCATTGAAATACACATCATTTCGAAATAACGTTATATGTGTCTAACGTCGACTGTTTTAGAGATATTAACGATTCTATACAAAAAATGCTGAACTTCAGGCGGCTGCTGTAAGCAACAGAAAACAATTCGATGAAGGAAAACGGTACCAAAAAAATATGATTTTCGTGAACTACCTTTCGAGTGTAAAATGATGGATCTGGGTATTAATGCTATACAGCGTGCTTAACATTTGCAAATTTAATGATTTCGATTATTTTCAAATGGAACGCGCTGTATATTTTTGTATTTTTGAAAAGCCCTTTTAATGATCTTTCTTTCTCTGATAGGTTACTTCATACGTCTATGTTCAACGGTTTTTCAAATTTGCGTGTTTGAAAAAAAAACAATTTTAGCCCCTTAAGATGCTTTATTTCAAGCAATAAAAAACAAACGCCATTAAAATAATGATTTAAACACTTGAGCTCTCCAAAATTAAAAACACAAAACCAGGTTTAGAAAATATAAATTCAGTCAGTGTTGATACAAGGAATAATAAACATGAAGAAACGATAAATGCAGAAATAAATCAATTCCAAGCTCAAATAAATTCAGACTAAAAAAATAAAAGCCAATACAATAAAATCCTATACCTAATTACATTAAATGTTCAAATAGTTCTCCTTTCCTACTCTGAGTATTAAAGCTGCACGGAGAACTCATAATCAGCAAATATAATAATAGTGATGTATTTAAATGGAACACCCTGTATGTATATATCTGCACTTTTAATGAGCTTCCTTCTGGCAGTTCATTTCCTAGCCCTAAATTCAAATTTAATTTTCTCCTGTTTTTTTCGTTTTTCCGTACTTGTTATTTCTAGTTTTGAGTAGTAGCAGCCGCCAGAAGTTCAGCAGTTTTTTGTATAAAATTGTTAATATCTCTAAATAGTTGATGTTAGACCCATACAACTTTATATCAAAATTATATTTCAGTGCAAAACTTTTAAGCTACCTAAATATAGGGCATTCCATTAAAAAAAAAGTTTGATTCGCCACACTTTTTTGAGCCACCCTGTATAGTCAAAACTATTTTGGTAATGTGCACCGCCTTCGTACCTACAACTTTTATGTACACAACATTCATGCAACTCTCATAGTTTTAGATATATCTTTCACCCCCGCTTCGTTGCGGGGCCCTGTATATCAATGTAAATAGAACAAAATCTACGCGTAAACAATCGAGGTTCTATTCTTCTTCTTGCTAGGTTCCACAACCCAATGGGTTTTGGCCGTTCCTTTTGGAACTTCCTTAATTCTTTTTTTTTTTTGGGGATTAGTCCCCTATCTTCTTACTTCTAAATTCTTTATAGCTTTGGTATGTTTTGGTTTTCACAACTATCGTTTTCCATGTTTTCCTTTGCGTTGCTTCTTCTTTCCATTTGTTCGCCCCATTATCCTTAAGTCTTCTATCCATATTGATGTGGGTCTCATTTGTTTCTTATTTCGCTAGGTTTCCATTTTGTTATTATTTCTATGGTCCTCTTTCTTTCACTTCGTGTTATGCGACCTAACCATTCAATTGTTAGCGTTCACTATGTCTTTCTCGTTTATTTCTTCTTGTATTTCAAATTTCCTTAGTGGTCTATATTTACTTTTGCTTATCCTTTTTGGTTCGCAGTACTTTGCTTTCAAATATTCGTAGTTCTTCATCTATTTTTCTTATGCATTGAGTTTCGATGGCATATATCACGATTGGTCTTATAAGTGTTTTGTATATTTTTATTTATCTCTTTACCTAATTTCTTGTTCTTTAAAAGGTTTTTATTTGCAAAGTATACTTTATGGCCTACCTGAATTCTTGCTTTAATTTCTTCATTTCTTTGCATTGAGTGAGACTTACTTGCGTCCCCAGGTAGAAGTAGTTCTTTGTACTTTCGAAGTTATAGTTATCAACTTGTAGGTTTTGATTTTCGTTTCCTATACATATTTCTTTCACATTTCATATATTAGGTTTTTTTATTAACTTGTAGTCCCATTATTTTGCTGCTTCTTGAATTTTTCTAAAGGCTTGTTTAAGTCTCTTCCTTGTCCTATTTATTATAGCCATGTGGTCTGCATGCGCAATAATTTGGGTCTGTTTGGTGTTTGTGTTGCCTTGACTTTCTATTTTCCCTACATGTTGTAGCACTATATTGAATAATAGTTATCTCAAAGCTTTCAGTTATCCCATCTTGTGTTTTGATCACTGCATGGGACTCCTTTATTGTTATTTCAGTTAATTTTATGAACTTCTTTGGGCTTCTTAATTTCGCTATTTCTTCAAACATTCCTTCTCTGCTAATTTCGCCGAGAACTGCTTGAAGCCCACAAACACTATGTTTAGTTCGATATTAAAGTCGTAGCTTTTTTCCAAAATTTTATTCATTGTGTGTAAACAAGACGACAGATGTGGAGAAATGGAAACCGAAACACCGCAGAGTATTCAGAAATTAGTAAGACTATCAGAACGAAGATCAGGAAGGAGAAAATGAAAGAACAGGAGGAAATAATAAAGGAAACAATTGAGAAAAACAAAAACATGAAATGTCTTAAACCAGTCATAGGTAAATCTCAGATATATGTCCTGAAAGATAAAAATGGAGCTATAACAAGAGATTTAATAAAAATACAAAAAATAGCGGAAGACTTTTATACAGATTTGTATAGCACAAAAAAACCAGAGCCATTAACAATTAAAGACAAGTTAAAAAAGAAGGTAATGAATTTCAACTCTGAGGAAATCCCAGACATAAACAAAGACGAAGTTAAAAATGCTCTAAAATATATGAAAAACAACAAAGTAGCAGGCAGAGACGAAGTCCTGACCGAAATGTTAAAACTAGGAGGTGAACAAGCTTTAGACCTAATAGTGATATTACTCAATAAATGCTTGCATGAAACCAATATACCATCTCACTGGAATGAAGCGAATATGATTATACTGTTTAAAAAACGCGATAAAACTGATTACAAAACTACAGGCCGATAACACTTCTTTCACAAATTTACAAACTTTTCACAAAGATTATAACAAAAGGCTTAATAACAAACTAGACGCACGTCAGTCAGTGAAACAGGCTGGGTTCAGGGAAGGCTTTAGTACCTGCGATCACCTTCACACTGTCAAGATCCTAATTGAAAAGGCCATAGAATATCAAATACCACTATAGTTTGGATTTGTGGACTATGAAAAGGCATTTGACAGTGTAGAACAGTGAGCAGTTTTAGAAGCACTACAAAACAGTAGAATCGACTACAGATACACACAAGTTGTAAAGACCATCTACCAGAATGCAACATCGACAATCAGACTCCATACAAATCCGAAATCAATACCAATAAAAAGAGGAGTACGCCAAGGCGATACAATGTCCCCTCAGTTGTTCAATGCGGTACTGGCAGATATATTTAAAAATTTGTTATGGGAGAGCAAAGGTCTTAACATCAACGGATCAAGATTAAACCATCTCCGCTTCGCCGATGACGTAATTGTAATCTCTGAATCAAAGGAAGACCTAGAAATAATGCTGAATGAATTGGATATGATATCAGGACAAATTGGATTAAAAATGAACTATAGAAAAACAAAGGTAATGACGAACGCTCAGGAAGAGATAAATATAAGGATAAACGAACAAAAAGTGGAACAAGTACATGAATATATATACCTGGGACAGAAGATCAAACCGCTAAAAGAAAATCAAACAGCGGAAATAGACAGAAGAGTGCGCCTAGGGTGGGCGGCATTTGCAAGAATGAGTTACATTTTAAAAAACCAAAACATTCCACTACACATGAGAAGCCAAGTGTTCGACAAATGTATATTTCCAGTTTTGACATATGGAGCACAAGTTTGGACCTTCACAAAAAGAAATATAGACCGCCTCGCAAAAACACAGAGAGCAATGGAACGCACGATGTTACGTATACCCTTGAAAGATAAAATACGAAATGACGAAATCCGCCGAAGGACTAGTGTAAAGGATATAGTGACACATGTAAGTCAAATAAAATGGAAATGGGCAGGTCACAATGCAAGGTATACAGATAACAGATGGAATTACAAATACAACAGTGGAGACCATGGACAAGAAAGAGAAATAGAGGAAGGCCGTTGCTTCGTTGGGCGGATGATATAAAAAAAGTCGGTGGTTATGATTGGTCAAGAAAGGCCACAGACAGAACATTATGGAAAGAAATGGAGGAGGCCTATGTCCAATACTGAAATGAAATAGGCTGATGATGTGTGTAACGCATCTATTGGTGATCTCCCTGGCGTAAATCCATTTTTGGTGGTCTCCGAGAAGCTTTTCTGTGAACAGTTCCATACTTTATTTTGTAAGCTGTACTCAATACTGATCCCTCGGTAATTGTTCGTAACTTTTTTCTAGTGGTACTATTACTCCTTTTTTCATTCTTCTGGCATTGTTTCATGTTTCCAATATTTTTTACTATTAAGCCTGTATACTCTATCTTGTAATTGCTTTCCTCCGTATTTTAATACTTTTCCTATTATGTCGTCACTTCCCGTGCTTTTCTATTTTAATGTGTTTATTATCTTTATAGTCTCTTCATAAGTTGGTTTTTGTATTTCTTCCCCATCTTCGTATGCTTCTTATATGGTCTCATTTATGAGTTGTTCTTGATTGTTTACAAGTTACTAAAGTACTCCATCTATATTTGTTTTTTCTTTTCCTAATCCTTATTCCTTATTCTTTTAGGAGTCCTCTTGGTCTAATTCGATTTTCTTTTTCTGTTATTTTATTTTTCTATTACATTTATTGGTATTATTTCTTTTGTTGCAGTGTTTTATATCCTCTATTAGTTTTTCAATCAATTTTTCTTCTGTTTGAATCCATTGGTTGCATCTCTCGTTAATTCATTGTATGTTCATAATCTTCCTGTGCTCCTGACTACATTCGTTTGTAGGTTCGCGCATCTCTTATTTCTTTGCCGTTTTTCTTGTTATGAGTATATAGTCTGTTTGGTTTTTTGTTCCTGGGTGTACCCACGTTTGTTTGTGCATTCTTTTGTGCTTAAATTTTGTTGTAATTATGTTCAATTCCCTTGCATTTGAGTAGTTACATAGTTTGTGCCCGTTTTCATGTACTCAGGTATTGTTTTCTTTCCTGCGACTTCTCTTATGTAGTATTCTTTCCGTATCTGTGTGTCGAAATCTCCCAGGGTTATTAAAGTGTCATGTGTTTCACGTTGCATGTTGTTTTCCATTATAGCCTTTTTCTGCTTCCATTCACTCAGTTTCACTAATACTGTTCGCTTTCCTCTGATCCTCCAACGTTGTTCGCTGATTTAACCTCTGGTGTTAGTCCAAGCGATTCTCGAATGGATCGTTCTACTCATTTCTTCGTATCTTCGTTTACTATTGGTATCCCTTTTATGATGATGCCTTTTTACTTTTTCTTGTTTTCAGTTTATCTTCTAATGCGTCTATTCTTTTGATTAGTTGATTCATTTCTCTTTCCAGTTTTTTTGCGTAGCATTTCTTCTTTCTAACTTTCGTACTAACCTAAAATTGTATAGAAACCGATATATTAACCGATATTGCTGTAACGTTACTTTTCAAAAATAATTTAATTAGAATTGATGGAAATAAAAAATTAAAATCAATAACATATGTAACGAAAAAAGAGAATAAATAATGCAGTAAAGATTAAGGTTGTGTAATAAATTGAAATATAATTTTTGGTAGAGTGTAACATTAACGAAACTGCCCGATATCAACGTCGCGAATTTTTGTGGTATTTCAAAGAACTAGCTTAAACAGAATGCCGCCGAGGGGCCATGTGCATAAAAAATATGTATAATAGATTTATCTGCTAGTTATGAACAGCAATAACCTGAAAGATAAGTGCGTTAGGTTTAACATCTTACAGTGTCGAATCACGGGGAGTAGACGAGCTGCCACGTAAAATAGGGTAAATTATTTAGTAATTATTTTACTAATTAAATTCATATTTGTTCATTTGCTTTGGAATAGGAATACTTTTCAATATACGATAATTATAATATTAGTAACTGCCATTCTTGTTAAAAAGAACTTCACAGTTACTTACGATAATTGAAATTATTCGCGGTAATTGCATTAGTTTTTGGTAATTCAATTACTGAAAACTGAATTGGTTAATAAATCCCAAGAACAATCTAAGTATAATTTAGGATTTCCTATGACTAGTCAGATAACAGCTAATTTTGCACAACATTTGCAATTTCAACAACGCGAAGTATGCACGAAAAAAGAGAAAAATATTTGGTGCAGACGCGTATGTGTTTAGATGGATGTGTTGTCCCTTGTGTAGCAATGTGCCTTGCCAATAATTATTATGCGCGAATAAAAAAATATATCTGCCGTAAGTACAGATTACAGAGTACCACACGGTAAAAATATAATTATTTTTCCCATCAAAATTAACAATTGGCTTCATTATTTATTAATTTCAATTTTCTTGTATAAACGATGTACTAGGAAATAACTATCTAAATACTATTAGATACAAATATATAACAACAATATCTGTTGAAAGTAATTAAAAAGTAATTTATGTTGTGCAATTACAATTACCAACGAATTACTATTTCATTTGAGTAATTGAAATGTCTGGTACTTCAATTGACGGCAATTGGTAATTAGTAGTTACTACTTGGTATTTATTTACAACATTCACCTGCAGTAAGGTTGATATAAATATAAGGTTCAAGCGGAAAATGACTAATGAACGCGTTCCACATATCGTACAGCACCAAATCATTGTATAGTAATTTCCCATGGAATCGCTTAGGCAACCAGAAGATTAAAGTAATCGAAAGGTCTAACCTTGGT
This sequence comes from Agriotes lineatus, assembly GCA_940337035.1. Lineage (NCBI taxonomy): Eukaryota > Metazoa > Arthropoda > Insecta > Coleoptera > Elateridae > Agriotes > Agriotes lineatus. Next base: position 14,287 of record CALNHX010007604.1, read on the forward strand.
GGCTACGCTGTAGGCTAAGGAAAATATGGCCGTCTGTCGAATTCTGCCTACCAGCGGGTGTGCCCTGCTATTTCGCAGGTCAGAAGGCTGTTTTCCCGACAGCGAAGACTGAGGCTTTGCCTTTATGTAGACAAATTGAAGCGGTAACATACGGTTGCAAACACATCAATCAGATGCCGAAACCAAAAGGAAAGAAGGAGTGAAAGGAAAACAGGACGAAGGGGAACGAAAACAAGAAGGCCTGGAAATAAATCTAACTGGGGCAGTAGTCCACTTGGAAATAGAAATGAAATTGTATTCTACCTCAGATTGTGGTGACCAGTGGATATTTTTCTGCAAAAAAAACCTATGTTTTGAAGTAATCCGAAGGCTGCTGTATTCCAAAACAAGCCCAAAACTGAGAAATCCGTACATAAAACATCATTCAAAGAAACTCCCATACAAACACATCGAGTAGCTTTAGAAGCAAAAATACGAAACTTTTAAATTTTCGAAAAGAAATGTCAGCCGAAGAGCTGTCATCTTCCACCTTGAAACTGCGCACGGGAGATTTTGTAGGCAAAAACACGTCGCTCGAAATCCAAGAGCTTTAGGTGATCCGCAATAGATGGCAGAGTTCGAGATTATCTAATCTACGGCGAAATTGGACGAACATTTATTTAGCGACTCACTCAGATCGTAACAATGTAACAAACTGTTTTTATTGCACGAAAAAAAACACAAATTATAAAAAAAGCAGTAAATGATCGTTTTTCTGAATAAAATTGCAGAAATACTTGCTTTCGTTCGACAATATTTGGACAACTCGAATTAAAGGTCAAATATTAACGCCATTGCAGCCAGTTTATACATTGGTTATCATATATTATACAACTAGATGATCTAAACTAATCGATTATAGGATACCTATGGCCTGAAACAAGGGTTATACAAAGATTTGTATAATCTATATCGCCATAGTTACTGAAATAGCTGTTGTAATACATAGAAATTCAGAAAAATTACTCATTCTTACTGGTTTCTAGCCTCATGAATGATATAGTCAACAGTAATTACATAAGTGGTGATAATTTTTTGATAATTTTAACTAGATTCACAAATCTTTGTTGCTATTAAGAATCTGACGAGTGGACGAAGCAACAAAGAAGAGTGCTAATCTAGTTAAAATTATAAAAAAAATAACACCACGAATGTAATTCGGCGTGATTATTTTTTAAACAGTTCAAGCTGTAGATAGGGTTTGATGGAGCCTCAGATGAGTGTCCTGTTATTTTTAACAACTGCTGTTTACCTACTCCACTTTTAGCTAGCTGTGTTACAGCAGAAGAACGATTTGAATGGTTTGTGAAAAATAGTCGCTGTAATTTGCTACTAGCAAATAGTCAGTGTCATTTTGATGCTACTAGCAAATAGTCAGTGTAATTTTGATGCTATTGGGCGATTTGAAATGTTTTCTCATTACTATTGGGTGCTAGGACTGCTTAAAAAATAATAAGGATAATTAATTTTATTCTAGAGGTTTATAATTTTACCACCGTCTTTTGGGCAACCTTTTGCTGTTGAGTAAACATAAAAGCCATAGATGTAAATTGGCAAATCCACTTTTCCGACCAAATTTTAATCAAATACGCATATTCCTTTGTGATTTTCGGCTATAAAGTAAAAAATATTTGTAAACAGGTTTATTTTATATTCAAATCCGTCCGTTCCCGTTAGAGCCCCGAACTTATAAATCAGAGATTTTAAACAGTCGAGTTTTATTCGGCTGCGCTTTGATACATCCCGAATCCTAGGAGAGCTTGACGGTTCGCGAGCAGGTTTTCGAAGGAATGTTTGCCAGCAGGAGTCGAGACTTTTACGATTCTTTTCTAGTTGCTGAAGTATGTCTTCTGTACACGAGTGCGGTTGCTACGGTTAATTTAACTTGTTGCTCTCGCATTCTTTTCTTTGCCCCAACAAGAGCTGCAACGATACTAGAGTTGCTGGAACGTACAATGAATAATAATGTCAATCCGTTAGAGACCTCTCGCAATAGAACAAGGAACCGACGAACACAATAGGGGAATAAAATTACTATTAGTGTCACAATTTCGCTCAGTAAATAACGAATAAGTCCCGAAAAGGTTGCGATCTGTTTCGCACTTGGCCCGAGTACTTCCATAAGAGTAAGTGGTTCATATTCACCTGACGTTTCCCAAAAGTGGATACTATATTTTATCGAGTTCCATTAAACTGTCTATGCACCCTTTTGTTTTGGGATTTGTTGTCTGGCGGTGCTCCTTCGTATCTTTTTCATAAATCTTAGACTCATTTATTGCAACAATCGTTTTGAAGGGTGTAGGAGAGATGGTTCCTAACGATGAACAAGGATGATTTTACGTTCAAAACTCCTTTACGGTTTAAGTAATTATAATTTTAGCTTATGCAAGCGAAAATGGAAGTTGGTAAGCGTTGGCCTTCGCTCACGTGCTGTACTCTCATTTACTTCGCTTATCAGTTTGCTTTTAGTTATTCTCTGGAGATTTTTTTTGCGAAACCGATAAGTTTCTCGCTAGGGATTAAAATGTTTATTAAAATAAATCTCCTATCAGCTCAGCCCAAGTCGTTTTGAATAAGTTGTTTTTCGTATACTAAGAATTGTTTCTGAGCAATAAATTGTGGAAGTGGAAGAAATCGGTGTCTCCTCAGTTTTAGAATTTAAAATTTTAAACGTTGTTGAAACGCAATATCATCCTCTTGTAGCGATTGGCCTACTTTTAAGCCAAAACAAGCCCGACACTCCAGTAAATGAATTCTGTGTTTGTATCATTTATCAACTTTGTCCCGGTTGTTTACTAGAAAAGTTTCTGCAAAAGATAATGGATGATATAATTTTCCCTTCTGGATACTAGAACGAATTGGTTATCGGGGGTAGAATTTTAATCTTGATAGAGATCTAAACTTTATTTAAATAGTGTTCTTCGAGTTATTACTCGCCCAGTGTAGTATTTGTTACTAGGCACACGGCAGTTTTGCGATTCTCAGGGAAAATAGCATTTCCCACAATATACTTCGATGTTTTTCCACATTGTAATTAATTAGCTACATCGATATAGATAAATTCGTGCCTTGTTGTCCAGATGGTATCAATTTCGAAAATCCACCCATCACTGTCAAAACTAATGTTGCCACGTTCTAAGCAATATATGCCCTTATTATAGCAGCCAAATGGGGCTATAAATCACTTCATTAATAACGTATTATCTACCAGGACTATCGGCTTACGTAAAACTTCTGGGTAGGACCCGAGTTGTTCACAGCGAAAAAATTAATTAAGTTATGCGTGACAAAGAAAGTCAACAATGGTGCAATCCCTTGCGATTCTATGACCTACTCAATCTGCTTTAATGGACCTCTCGACGCTTTGCTTGACCCAATCGTCTCTTATCTTAGCAAGGCATAACAATGCCTCTTGCAGTGTACCCCAGGGATCAGTTTTAGGGACGGTATTGTTGTCAATTGTAGTGTATTATTACGTATTTACACATTTTCCTGACATGTAGATCGGGTAGTTTCTTTCTTAAACGAGTATTTTGCTTAATTGAAATTACTTGTATGCGAGCAGAGTTTACTTTGACTTCAATCCAAGAATATTTATGCTTTTATGCGAGGCAGCGCTCGCGTGTATAAAGCTCGGTTATGTTAGTTTACATGAATTTCCAGCATGGATTGAATAAATATTAGAATTATTAACCTTGTCGCTGGCAGTGTCAGCGCTCAGGTTACCAATTACAAATATAGGCTCAAATTAAGTTTAAATAGAGGAGCACTGATTAGCCCGAATTAGCTTCAAGCCACGCTTTTAATTTCAGAATGCGCGTGTTCGGAAATGTTCGTTTGATGACCCTTGTTTCAAAGACTTATAGAATCTTTGAACTGTTATCCAACAGGTCTGACTGCAAATAAACATCTCCAGCATTAGTTAGTGTCACAAACAAATTTTCAGCAGGGAATACTGGGATGTTACGGATAGTAATTATCTGACGGCCTAATAAATAAGGGTCGTTGTTGTACTGAAACGAGACACGAACGTGAACTATTTCCAGATATATTCGTCAGGATAATGTAGGAAGTCCATCAAACTGCGGGGCAGAGCTAATTTGATTTATTTTCTTTGTGTTTGGTGACAAAATTGCGTCCGTTTTTTCATTTGGCTCTCGTGCATTCACTTCTGCACTAATTGGGAGATTTATTTTTTAAATTACTGAACTCCCATTCACTGTTTTAATTTGATATGAACGTGAATGATGACTAATTAAATCGTCAAAATGCGAATAGGTTATTGTTTTTTTATGGAATGGAATATCTATTGTAATTAAATATGGAATATATATCTTCACTTAATTATTTAAAATATTGATATGGGTAGTAACGTAAAGTTAATCTAATCTTAGTTATTACCCCATGATATAAAATTAACAAACCGATATTTAATAATATGTAGTAATTATTAGTAAAATACTTTTACAGGAAAGCGCATATTAAATATGCAAAACACTGTAGAACGAGCAGCTGAGCAATCAGTTATTCGTGGCTAGATTTAGGCATTTTCAACAAAAATTATATATTTAGCAAGGAAAATATTTAAATTAGAATATTTATTTTCAAGCATAAAACCAACATAAACTCAATTAAAACTGATTTAGAAGTTTGGTGATGTAAAGATATAATTTTTCCTACCCTAGAGCAGAGAGTGCTCACTTGCCGCAAGCATTTATGTGGACAAAATTACCATTTTCTGCACTCTTACTTCAACACTTTCTGCACTTTAATGTCAAGTGATAATTATTTGATTGGCTAAAATTGAAAAATGTAATTTCTTGTTTAACCAATGTCAATTGAATAATTAAATGGCTTTTAGAATGTGCAGCCGTCGTAGGAAAGATAGTATGTAACACACGTGTGGAAAGGCCATTGGAAAGCGTATGCGAATGGAACACTTGTGTTCCATGTTTCACATGTAGATCCGTAAATATTTTTTAAATGAGCTTCTCATAACAACTGAAAAAAATGCCTTTAATGCTACATTCAAGATTAGTCAGGAACGACGAAGCAGGTGTTTGTTAATTATACGAGTATGACAAACATATTTCTGCAAGTTTATTGTAACTAAAATACATTTGTGGTACATAAAACCTTTAGTAAAAAACGTTTTCTTTGTGATACTAGACGCGTAAAAGTCATATAGCGCAACCTCCAGGCTATAGGGAGGGTGTTTCAATATTTCTGTAATTTATCACACGTTATCCTCGTAAAATTTCCTCCACCCACTTAGCAATGCTTGCAGTTTTCGCAACGTGCTTTTGTTTGGGACATTTCGTCTGCGAATTCTCTGCTATATATTTTTTTACATGTCAGTCAACTACCGCCGTTATTGAATAGGTGGCTGATCATGCTTGGACAGAAAAGACAGAAATAATTTGTGATAAAGAGTGCCTTTGAAAATAATATTAGTTTAGCAGCGGACATAGATATACAAACTTGGTATGCGAAACCGCAACACAACAATAAACAACATAAATGGATTTGTTTGATTTCTGAAGATACCTACCATATACAACACTTTAGATATAAACTAGTTGCTATTGTATTGTTTCTACTTGTATCATAGTGCTGTGTAATGTTTTCTACATTATTGCCGATTACACTTTTTTGCCAAACGAATTTGATCCAGTAACCGCAGAATCGTCGTACAATGCTGCTTTCTATAAAAGAGATTTGGGGAGGCTTTCATCTGCTGCGGTATACCGTTTCACATCACCATTATCAGATTTTCTCATTCTATTACAAAACGCACGCTTCAGTAAGGACAATCTTTTTATTCAAATGCTGTTCAGGCTTTCCTCGCAGTTTTCAGTAGTAAATTTTAAGGTAGACGAAAGTATCGTATTTTCCCTAGCTTACGCTGAGGTACTGCATCTGCAGAATCCAGTTATTATTTGCTCTTGAGTGAGTACGTATCGGTTACAGTTTGGTTATGATGCCGTTTCAGTAAAACAGTTCAAATATATTTTACTTTCTGGAGATGCTCCAAAATAAATAATACAGATAAACAAGTATTTACTATCTTTATAGGGATAAACATAATCTTCTACGTTATAGTGTAAAAGAAATTATTACTCATTTTAAGATTACAGTAATACAATATATTTTGCTTTATCCGCAATCCAACGTTGTATTTTTTGACCACTTCGTTAAAATGGAATCTACAAATGTAACCTAACTCCTACGATGTAAAAATTTTGGAGAGAGGACTGTAATCTCTTAACTTGTAGTTAAATTATTACTGCTATAATATTGACTATTTTTCTGAAGGTCTATATTTTTAATCTTACGTTTATAGTAAAATTCTGATTTTCTACTTTTTGTTACTTTAAATGATTGCCAACAAAAGTGCGCCTCGTAACTGAAAGAAGTTGTTTGACGATTCAAATAGTTTTCTAAATGAATTGCCCTGTTGCTTACCTAGTACACATGAAACTCTCACTCTGTGCTAACTCGTAGATATGCAGTATCAATATCTGCTAAAAAACTGGATGCTGGTCTGCACTTGCACTACTCTTGGTATGAAATTGACTTATATGCACAAGAAAATCCAATGTCATCACACAAATGAACAGAAATATATTGATCCTTTAAATGTATACAAAACGATAACAAAAATTAAACCCTTAAATAGATGGTTATTCCTGATCACAACAGTGACAACTAAGAATGCATTATTAACGCCCAATAGCTTGTTACTACAATCATTTACAATCAAACTGCAATAGAACGAATATATCAGATATACATATATACATTGCAACGACTTTTAAAAGATGCAAAAATAAATGTTTTCCATACTCAAATATCAAGCTACATAAATGTCCGACGTCGCGATTCGATGCATAAATACGCGGCATTACGACGCTCGTACGTATGTATTTGTTTATGAAGCGCTCGTCAAATCACCACAACAGAGAGTAAAGTGAACGCTTATCCCTCAAACTGCAAACATGTCCTGTATCAAGTTACCTTACACTTGAGGGTTTGGGTAGTGCAAAAAAGCATGGCAAGGAAGTGCTCTGTGTGAATCTGAGCGCAGTGGTCAATATTTTAAAACAAACAGGGAAACTGGCTTAGTTACAAGAAAACGAATAGATAAATGTGAAACAGAAAACTACAGTAAATATTTAATTAGAAACAGCAAACTCAGTCTTGGAAAAGTCACATTGACCTTCAATAAGACTTAGAAGAACTTATGAAGTCACTATTCATGGTTCGACAGCATAAAGTAAAATATGAAGATGGAGTTACGAACCTGTAAAGAAAGGGAGTGCTGTCGCGATGAAAGTGCTTCTAGAAACAAAAACATTAAAATGTGAACAGCTTTAGATTTGGGAATAAATAGTCTTCAGATAAGATACGTTCTTAATGCAGAGGTCATAATATAACAAATAACTGTAACAGTGGTGGCTCGTGGAGAATTTTGATGGGTAGAGCCAATCACCGAAAATAAAACGCATTTTCCACCCCCTCACAGACAAAGACGGATACCGACATCCCAGATTTAAATATTTCCGTATAGACTGACAAAAGTCAGCATTTGTGAAACAATTTACCAATCTTTACAGGCTAATAATAAATAGCAAGAAGTGCGACAGGTTACTAGTAAATTGTAAGTATAATAAAATAATAATGAGCATAATTATTTAAGTACCACATAATTATTGTGCGAAAACTCCAACATCTCATCAAGGGGATTATTACACACGGCCTTTAAATATGCAGATACTATGATGCGCGGTTAATTTCTTTCAGACACCTACGTGCGAAAGTTATAAGCAAGCATCAACAACCGTACATCCGACAAAAGCTTTATCGCAGACCGGAGCAGCGGAGACTGTTTTAGCCTAAAGCATGGCGATTCCCATTGAAAGTTAAAATATCCTTATCTTTGGACCTACTTTTTACCGCTCTGCAGCCCCCTGCAGTCTAAGCTAAGGAGCCGCTACGATCTAGCATCAATGCGTCTGACAAGAAAGCAGTGCTTATCGCACAGTATGTAATATTCATGAAATAAAAATTACTCGTGTTTTGTTTAAGCTTTAAAATGAGAAAAATTATGAAAAAACGGTTGCTTTCAGAATAAAAACATCCTCAACTGATTGGTTTGTTATGGTAATTTCATGGCCCGTTGGTTCAGTTTTATAGTTTACGATAATCACTTTAATTTGTACATAACTGTATAATAAAAAAATTAAAATTCGGCGGCTTTAAGAAGAGCCAGTTTATCACGTTTCGACCCTTTCCAAAAGACTTGAAATATTTGTAGGAGTTAGTCCATACCATAGAAACAGAAATAGTACATGGGGGTTGAACTATAGGGGATGGAATAGAATAGGAGTCGCTGTGCAAACATTTTTTTACACAGTGGGGAACTTTTTTTCATCGGCGTAACTTATAGTTTTTAGTGACTTAATGATCTCCTTAAGGTCCAAATTAATTTTAAAAGTTAAACTCGGATAAAGTCATTGGAAAGTTTCGGGGATATAGCTTGCACAAGTCGACGTTTGAAATCAATATATGAATTTCTTAGATAAGCGACATTTTTGGCAAGCTATCGCGCTCAAGTTATGCACATGCAGTAGATACGCCTGACGGAGAAAGACTTCTGCTAGTTTAAAATATAGCTAATTGCACTGAATGTATATAGCAACAAGGAATACAAGAGAAGATTGGCACAGACCAAAGTGGTCATGTCGAAATGGTATGAGGGCGATACAGCAGGTAAAAGAGCACAGAAGAAGAAATTTGAAAAATTCTGATTCTATAATTACGATGAAACATCGCTGAATAATTAAAATTTTTATATATTTCTATATAAAGTTACGAACTGACTAGTTTCGAACAAAGCATGTGCGCTTTTCTAAAGCTTTCTAGTTATGTTTGCAAGGAATGAAATAAAACAAACCACCCTTATTTGCCGACAGCAATTTTTGTGAGAAATAGCATAATTCCTGCGGTGTCATCACGTTCAGAGCCAATAAATTCAACAGTTGATGTTTCGGCAGACGCTGCAAATGGTTGCTAATGTTAGGTGTATCACGAACGTTGCGTGAGACTTTTCACGCCTTCGGCGAAGATCCGCTCACAATGCGCGGCATTAAGGGACTTTTTGCTTTATTCGCTTATACAAATCCACCGATTTTCTCTGCTTTGTTTTTGCGAGTGCATACGTAAAACTGCGGAATAAAAATAAGTTAGGGAGCTGTCCCGCGGAAGCCTTTTACGAGAATTGTTTTTCGCCTCGCAGGTGTATAATTCATCCTTCGCAGTAAGTTTTTTCTGGTCCGCAGGTTCATGTGTTATGCGGTAATAACCAAACCCAGGTAATTTCCCGAATTTTATAGCGGAAGTGTAATTAAGATCCGCATCTCTGCATGCTGTTTTATACAATTTTATATCGTTTTATTAAATTAGGGGCTAATTTTCGTAATTAAGCAATTTCGAGCGTAGTTCCAGGACATACTTCTGTAAAATTAGCGGAACGCGTAATTTTAGAAGCTTAACTTTCGAAACTCTTTAGGACTTCACAGGCAACATTATGAAGTTGAATGATGAAAAAACTTTTTAAAAATAATTGAAATACCCTCGTCAAACTTAGAGTAATGCAGCTTCGACGCAACTTCGACGCTGAAAAGAACTGAAAATCCGGCTGGCGAATCTTCTTTGAAATGACGAGTATAAATTATGCATTCATATTCAATCTGTAATTTATTCTAGCAAATTATGATGAGACTCGTCTGCTCAAATATTCGTCCTTTATACACTTCGCTTTGTGAACATTTAAATGCCTATTGCTGATGCTGCCGAAGAAATATGGAAATCGTGGCGTTTTCTCGTCCCTATGGCGGGAACAGTTTTCGTGTTTGACTTTTGGATTTGCAAATAAGTGCCGCACAATTGGAACTCAAATTTCAAATCGCATGTTTGCGTTACGGAGCAAATACAAATTAGGTAAGCACGTTACAACGAGACGCTAATTATTTATTATTCCCCTCAAAAATCGGCTAATTGTAATGCGACATGGCGCAATTACATTACATTATAAATTTAAATTTAAAATGAAGACCAAGAATGGAGCTAATTTCATTTGCTGATGTCGATAAATCTACGTAGTCTCTTTCTGCGCGACATGCTACGCCTCACAATGCTGTAGATTTGCCGAATTTCGCCTGAAGGATTATATAGATGAGAGATCTTGAAAAATGTTTGTGATTCTTGGTTTCACGTAGCTTCGCTAATCTGTTATTCAAACGCCTCTGCTTCGGTTGATGGCCAGATAAAGCATAAATTCTGTAAATTGGTTTAGTTCCTTTTCAAGATTTATTAAAAAATGTTATATTTGATTAAAATCGACTGAAATAAATTTAATGTAAATTAACGCAATATAAGAAATGTAAAGCTATTATTTTATGAATTAGTTTTCGAACGCCTGTTAATTTTTACCTTTATGAATTGTGTTTTACTAAAAGATTTTTTGAATCCGCACTAGCTCCCGTACATTAGCCAGATGGAATTAATTTTAGATATTTGATGTTCAGCCGTGAGTAGACCTTATATTTTCTTCTTAGTGATCCTTTGTGGAGCTGGAACGATCTTTGAAAGTAATTTTATATAAAATATATAGTTTAGATTTGAAGCAAATGGAAAAAGTGAAAATAAAGAGCTAAAGATAGAGAAGCCTGGAAGATTAAACTATTAAAACAATGAATAAATGTCCGACAAATGAAATGCCTTACATTATTTGTCCTGTTTACTTTTAATATGAAAGTTAAACACTATTATTTAAAATTGCTGGTGTAAAAAGTATAACCCTTAACAAGTATGGACGTAATGTATTATGCAGCGTACATAAATTTCATCCTTTTTTAGTCCTAGTTTACTAAAGGCACTTTCTACATTGTTTTCATTACGACTTTTAGACTTTTAGTGTTTTCACTAAAATGATTAAATTTTTTAATTTTTTTATTTAAAATTATTTTTGCAAGCCAAGTGGCATGACACAATTGCACATTTTAACATACACAGATTGCGGCAGGCAACTCGAACCATAGCAAAAGCATTGTGTTTAAAAAATTAAAATATCGAATTTATACCTTGTATTTATAATGATCCTAACTAACTACCGCTATCGTACATTGATTGTTCGATTGTTAAACACCACGACGGCCATATGCATATTCTCCTTGCTTTTGCAATGGTCCTAGTAGCCTGCCGCATTCTGTATACAGAAAAAGTAGGCAGATTCAAGGCAAAAATATGGAAATTGTGATACATATTGTAACAAGTGTTTCTAAAAGAGTTTAAATCAAAGAACTTGTGCTCTACAGTTTTTACATGGCAAACAATTGGCAGGGCAAGCTACGTGATGTAGGTATGTTTTTTCACTAGAGACTATTAAAATTTACGAATTTGTAAAATAGTATATTAGACATCAAGGGGGAGAAAAGCATGATTTTTCCAAAAGTGCAAGTTTGAAGCCCAAGGTCGAAGCCCGAGGAACAGAAATAGCTACTATTTTTTTTACCGCTGGCAGTAGCGAAACAAGTGTTTTCATAAAGCATTACAGTAAATCGAAATTATATTACAAAATTTAGCAGCGTTTGAATTGTGGTTATCTTACGAACACCATGACAACAGACATTTCTTATATTGCTCTTACATTGTTCTGATATTGTTTATAATCAAAACTCCTTAAAAACATAATATTCATATTACCTTCATATTGTTATTTGGGTATTTCGCCACTCTGAAAATTAAAAATATTAAACAACGAACGTTCGAGGGACAATCTGCCCTCGTTATCAATGATTAACAATTAAAAAAGAACAAGTAACTTAGCTTTTTCATGAATTATATCACGTCACAAAGAAGTTTCAAAGATTATTTATATTACCTCTCTAGGTGTGTTATTTTTGTCACAATTTTTGCAAGAGACTGATTTCTACTCCCAGTCGTGTAACAAAATATGTATGTTTATTCGGCGAGACTTTGTACCGATAACCGGGATAGAGGACCAAATGCTCGCTGGTGATTGGCAGATGTACACCAGACAATCTTCTCTAACGCCCACTTTCCGAACGGTTTATAGTTATTAGCACCCCAATATATACTGTTAAGATTTACATCTAGTGCCGTTCGCTTCTGTAAGTCGGGCTCACCAGGCCCCGCCCACGATTGCAATGACTTACCGGATGAACATTAGTTATCGTATACCAAAAGCATCTTAGCTCTCCTTTAGTTCGCATAGGTGTAGCATGATTGACAACACTAATTTTAAACATTCGTCACAATGGAAGTGACACGAGAGTATTTTAGCGCAAAGTGGTTTAAGCCATTATAGCATGTTTTCAAAGGTTGAAAAATGCATTCCCGGACACTTTCCTCTCTCGAACGACTGTTTATGACTGGTTTGTCGAATTTCCACGGGATATAAATTCTCTTAAAGATGACGAACGCCTAGATAGACCAAAGACTTAAGTTACTGCCGAAAACATTGAGAGTGCAATAATACGAAATGATCCCCGAATAATCTGTAGGTAAAGAGGTAGAGGTAAGTCTAGGCATTTATTCGCCGCAAATTTTCAATAGTTACAACCCAAGAAATCGAGACATTCCTGATAATTTTTGGTCGTGAAACACAAGCATCTGCTAACATAATACAAACATTAGTGCTCCACAGCACATTATCTATTATTTCTCAATCTGTTAGGTGTTTCACAAGATAATTAATTTATTGAATTAACGTTAACATACTAAAAACTAGTTTTATTAAATATCAACCTATAATAACATAAACATTTTTTCACCTGATAAAATTACGGGGACTATTTCCCTCACACACTTTAAGCCAATCAAATCTTTTAAATTTCTGAGATTTATCTAATCAGATCTCAATTATGCGATAATTTTGCTTTAGGGCAAATTATTTATAATTTGTACTACTGCAAAATTAGTGACGCGCATGAATGGATTAACTAAATTTCACTGTCCCTACCCACTATATAGCAAAACCATTGCCAAGAGAACGGGCTTGGAAAAATTAGCGGGGAAAGAAGACCCTGTTAACGTTTGCTCGGGAAATAGTCTCCAAAATACCCCTCTTGCATACTAAATTGATTCTAGTATTGTCTCTTGCATTTCGTGCACTCGACAAAATTATCGACAATTTGGCATGCACTAGGGATATTACTAATGTAATTTTTGAAATCGGTTAAATTGAAACAAATAAATGCTTTTTATTCGATGAAATTTTGTGATGTAAATTTTCGAAATAATTTCTAAACATTTTCATACGAGAAAGCTTTGTTGTCGTGGGTGTCACACGACTCCACACAGGCTCTAAAATGACTTAAAGTAAAATGAGAAACGCGGCTACGTTTTGAAAATGGCGCAGGGCGATTAACATCATTGACCGGCGATGAAAGTTGAATTTACCAATATGACCAGAAAATGTTGTTGTATCAGTCAGCCATGTATCTCTTTTCGAGTGAAGATCCTCTGGTGAAAATGAAGCACACCAGGATTGTCGGACAGAAAATGGTGGCACCTTTTTTTATCCAAGCGGTCATGTTGTTATAATACCCCGTCTTCTTCGTCATCGTGTCTTCTTTACAGAAGAGTCGTAATCTGTTGATCCCGCTAGGCATTGTGGTTTCGAATTCTGTGGACTATTTCTCGTTATCTTTCTCGATTCTTTGCATTACCTGTAGCCTGATAAACTGTGTGTGAGAATAATACCCCTAGAAGATCATACAACTGTTACTGTAGAGTGATATGTTACCGTACGTTTCTCCCGAATCGTACCCATAATTAAAAAAAGGATACCAAAAAACGGTTTGAGAGGCATGCTGCCTCATCACGATAATGCATCGTTCCATACTGCAACTCATATTGCAGCAAAAGCTTCGGAGACTTGGTTTTAATAACGCAGATAAAGCAGTAGGACATTTCAGAAGGAATATAGGCAATTTCGATTGCGACGTGAAGGAGGTGCATTCATGATTGAACCGGTGCGGTGTATAGAGAGTGAAAGTTATAATGCTTTATTGTTCTACAATAAATATCTATATAGAGTTCGGAAATTTTACTAGCAACCCTCTATTTTTGTATTAGAAATATTTTTTCAGGCAACAATTTTATCCATTTTTGTTTGTATTCAACGTTTTGTAGTTTGTAACCCTCCCGTAGATTAATTTGTTATTTTGGTTAATATTCTTCACTTCAAAGATACTGCATATCTTAATAGGTGCTATTTAACTATTGGTCTGCATTCTATTGAATATTTTAGGGTGTAGGTAAATCTTGTATGTATACAACCTCTTTACGAATATTTGGCTATTGACTGGAAATGAGATTTTGCAAGGTAAAGCTGTAAAATTGTCGTTTTGAAGTATATCGTTCCCTTTGTAGTATTATATGTTGTTGAACTTTGGCATTTTACTTTGTTATAAAGAATTTCTAATGGGTTGAAACTTTTAGATACATTTTGTATCCCAAAAGAGAAATAAACAGCTTTGGTTAATGGTTTAAAATGTCTGTTTTTAGAATATATGTCGTGGTCAGAAAAGTGCGTTCTCGTTTCTTTAATATCAAAAACATATGCAGGGTGGCTTACTGGCTTTAAGGAAAATTTTGATAGATGAACTCCGATGTGAGTTTAAGGAAAAAAGTTGAGGAATTCGACTTAAAATCAAAAATCGAAGTAGCCGAGAAAAGAAAACATAATTTGATTTACTAAAACAAACGTGTGTGTTATATTCACCGTACTTTTTTCTACTAGAGCAATAAATTATTTTCAACAAAAAATCTGAAGGGAATATACCAATATAGCTTTTCCATTGATGCAAAAAAATGATTGATTGCATTTTGATAAGTACAGATACTATTAATTCTTTTCGTTATATGAATGTGATATCAACACGATGGTGTACTGCTGCATTATGGAGGACAAGTATACATATAGTTGGTAAAAGAAACATAGGAGTAAGGAAACATAATACTGCTACAGCGATTTCATTAAATAAAAAGAGGCTTACTGGCATTTTACTAACAAATAGGTAAAAGTATAGGAGCAATATAAAAAAATATACAAAAAGTAGTCAATATTTTAGCGAAAAGTAGTAAACGACAAGATACTTTTTGACTAATAACACTTTTGCGACGTAGTTTATAGCAGTATGTGTATATTTATTGATGTGCAGGCTTTAGTTTTTATGTTTGTTTCTAGTTGTTTTATATTTTGCTCCGACAAAAATATGCATTGTCATACATTTATCTGTTATGTTAAACGTGTCACCTTCTACATGTTCTTGTTACGTAGTAGATACCCACTGTTTCCTACAGTAACAAAAGAGCCAAACTAAATTTCTTTCTTATTCATAGTCAGCCGATATATTAATGAGAGACAGATGGATTTCTATTGGTTATCTAGTATGAGAAATTGTTGTATCTGACTGATTTTGTAACACGTTACACATATACACATATATTGAAGTATATTCTGTACAATTTTTTAAAATACTTGTTACAGTCATATCCAGTTCTGTACATTTAGAAGCAGTCAAATAGGAGTCGTAAGGGAAAATTTAATTCTTTTAATGGGCATAGAAGTTGGTATATAATGGCAGTAATACAATTTTAAGTCAACGATGGTATTATAGAATATGAAGTAGGCTACGTGGTAACTTATTTAAAATTTTAGCTTGCATCAACTATTGATTGCATTGGCGCTGGAATCTCTCTTCAAGCCGCTTTATTAGCTCGGTTAATTTTTTATTGAGAGTTACCTGATGTGGAAATTCAGACTATCTCAACAAAAATTCTGTTAGCTCGCATACCGCTGCCACAGAGTTGTGTTCAGCATGTTCATGATTAACCGTCAATAGCGACCAATTATTGTATATCAATATTTGCTAACGCTCTTCCTTTTTGTTGCAGGTGAGTACCCCTCTAACGCAGTAGCTGTACAAAGAAGCTTTTGAAGGTAAGAGGAGTAATGAATGCATGGCCCTGAGCGAGAGGTAAAAAATTAAGAGCATCTGGGCTCTTAAGTGCGGAAAATGAACTCGTCGGCGGAAATTTATCAGTTTAGTTCAAATTTGCATTTGCTTGAGGCTCTCACACGTTTTTAGCGCGCTACTCGCCGCCTTTATATATCGATACGCATTTGCAACGGCTAAACAAGATTGTTGCCATTATTTCGCACTCAGGTGCTTGCGACGGGAAATTAAGAATTGCCCAGATTCCGGCCCTTCTTATGCGCCAAAAGTTGTATTTGCTTTAAATTAACTCGCGCCGGAATATTTACTCGTGTGAGGCCCGGGAAGTTTCGTTCGGGCTTTAGGATTCCATCAGCTGGCAAATTCTAATTAATTTGGAAAGGTTTTGTTTGATTGCCAAAGGTCGGATTCTTGAAAGAACCAAGTAGTTTGTTAATTTAGTGTTTACAAAGGCACTTAAAAATCGAATCGGGTAGGAGGTTGTCCCAAAAACAGATTTTGAGCATTAATGGGATGTGGGAACCCGCCCTGGAAAACGAACAACTATTCGTAGCTGTTTCGAAATAGTTCAACTGATCCTCCGGGATTAGTTTTCAAATTTATAAAAGTGCCAAATCCCTACAGAACTACAAAGCGTGTAACTATGCGCTTTATACATCGTCCTCTGGAAGTTGTTTTGAATAAAGTGTACAAGTTTTGTGAAAAAGCAGTTGGCATGAGAATAATGCAAAAATGTGCAGTAGCACACATTTTTCATTTATTACTAGTAGTTTTAGTTGAATTTTTGATGTACTACATTTGCGTTATTGGAAAGTTAATTCTATTTGACTATTCAACACTACAATATATAAACTTCAAAATCTTGACCATAGTAAATTTTATAAGGGATTTTACATCTTGACTTTTAAGATCATAAACACTTTTAAGCTATGTAAGTAAACATTTATCACCATATTTTAACGTTTGCGATGTAAATCAAAAACTTTATTAAATAAATATAATGAAGGGGAATGAATTGATTCTACAAATATTTAAAAACAATAAATTATTGAAGCCAGCTTAACAGTATTAGGTTATTATGTTACACCTGCAAAAATAAAAACATAATTTAAATTTGTGGATCATCAATTGTAGATAAAACATTTTCTTAATAATATATAATACATAATTACACATCTTAACTATTCCTACCACAGATATAGTAAATATAATTATATGTTTGCTAGTTTGAAAGTAATGTTTGTTGGTACAATAAAAAGTCGGAATCTGTCTAGTGTGCCTAGGACAGTGACTTGGGAGTTTCTTTAAGCTTGATAACCAGATGGAATTGCTTGAAAATTTAGTAGGTATTATGCTTTATTCGTTGTTAAAGTCTAATAAATTTAAAATGTATTTACTTTACAGTTTGTGATGAATTGTAAATGCTTGACTTGGTTTGAATCATATTAGTGAATGAAAGTACGTTGGTGACCCCCCAGAAGATAGTTTAAGGTAATAAAAGCATCACTTCTGATATCAAAAGCACCGACAGTGAGTGTTTTTACATGCTGATTTATTATAAATGTATGGTACTCACCTTAATGTTGTTCTTTAGATTTATTTAGAAACAAATAACCAACACCATTTTGATAGCGACGCAGGTGTGTACAGGATGTCCACTAGATGTTATGGTTTTTTCATTGTAATACTGAACAAGGTTAGCGAAATTGGAAAAAAGTATGCACAATTTCGATCAGAATGGTATTTCAATGTAGATTTTAAATGACATATTGGTGAACGGTTAATACTAAAATATTACAATTTTTACACTTTGATCTGTAGAAGCTTTATTGTAGAGACGGTTTGGCTGTACTTCCTACTGTCAGCCATTAAAGATTTTTCACTGATAACAATCGCTTTAGTATGATTTTTTAAGTTTTACAGGTACTTATAGCTAGGAAAAAGCAAAATGAAAATTAGTAATGCTCAAAGCGAGCGTTCGCAGTATTAGTAAGTATTAAGTCAGCACAGTACTTTAGCATCAGTGGAAGGCTTTGCGCTTCCACCAAGTAGGGTGTATTGTTTAATTTGGATTATTTGAGCTAATATTTATTTATCTCTTCAAGAAGGCTTTGTCGAGGCTGCCAAAATTCTTCTAAATTTATTGCAAGTCGGTACTTATAATATTCTTCCTTCTTACTCAAACGCCTCTTTCTTAAAACAGCAATTGAGCTACACATACTGCTGTTATTTAGAAGTTCTTTTAATAAGTTACAAGTTGTAGTATTAGAAATTGACTTAGAACGTTTGACCAATGAAGCAATGAATTGCTTATGTTAACTGACCGGCAAAAGGTAGATTAATATCAGAAATACTAGATTCTGCAGTAATTGCCTCTTTTAATGATTGATATTTTTACTTAGTGCATTTTCAAAAAGTAAATACTTTAATTGTTATTCTAATGAGGCAACTTTGCTTAATTACTGTACATTAGCGCCCTTGGCGACGCGACGTTTTAAATGCCTTTGTGTCCCCGTTTGCATTTAACTTCGCAAATTTCCTTGTATTAGCTTTATCTACCCATTTAATTTCGTAATTTGGTCCCGCTTTTTATGGTTGTGCTCTTATAGTCTTTATGGGCATTCGAACGTGCAATTAATATTCGTTAACTCGGATCTGACTTGCAACAGGCGCATGGAACCACTTAATCTAAACCAACCCTACGAAAATTTTGCAAGTAATGGAGAAACTCGTTGCGGGGCGAGACCTTCGCAGTTAATAGAGTTGTTCTGTCTGAAAGTGAGGAATTTAATGGTCTATTAGGAAGCAAGCATTATAATTTTAATATTGATACAGGCGCTCGAGCTACCTCTTACAGTCCATTACGGCCCTTAACAGATTGGGCCGAGTAGCAGACGATCTTATCGGCAGCGAGATGCCGCCCGGCTGCAAATAACAGAATTTGTTTGGCACTCGAAGGGAAATCACCAGGAATTAGTCAATCTTTATTTATGGCCGCGAGACCCTCGGGTTCGGTAATCGGAACTGTTATAACCTGATTAGGTCAAGTCTTAATGAAGGTCCGGGCTCAGACTGGGCGGATTGAAATGGATATTGTGAAAGTTAATAAGGGAAGGTAACTCCGAAATTGCCGATGCAAATTGCTGCCACATATTCGACAGTCGCAGTCGCAACGCGTGATTAATTAGTTTAATCTGTAATTGCATGATAGTGAATCGAAGTAATTACTTAATGCGGCGAATTAATTTTACCATTATGGAGAAGCCAGGCTGTGTGTTTTGGACCTTGTTTAAATTGCATCCCCCTAAATTCGGGGAACTCGTACTGCTGCTTCATACATGGTTAGTAGGGTTTAGCACGACATTGCACAGTGCTGGTTGACATTAATTTATGCATTATAAAGCACTTAATATTGTAGTAGGTAACATGCGTTGTTCCAAAGATACAATTTGACAATTACGATGTAAATTTGTCAAACAATGTACTGACCATTAATAAATTACCTTAAATGTAACCGAGCAAAATGTGCATATATAATTGCTATTTTATAACTTGAAAGCCATTTATATGTTACCATGAAAGTGTATGATTAGGAAGTACATTCAATAATTTAGGCAGGAAAATTTTACGGTAAAGAATACGATAGTGAAGGTATCCAATTAGTAGTAAATGTAACATTACGTCGAGGAAGCTTGACAATTCGATATTGGCGCAAAAATCGTCAAAAGTAATGTTTCCATCCAAAGTGAAGTGTCACACTACTTTCACTACTTAAAATAAATAGAAATAACGATTATGCTGAAATAGTGCCACAACCGACAACAAATTACACTCAAGCCCTAAACAAATCAGACTCAACTACTAAAACCAGCTTAACATCGTACCAAACAAACGTTCAGGCTATATGGACAAATCAGAGTTCCGACCAGCTACATGCGAAAACTTACAAGTTCACGGTGACACCGTAAAGCCAAATATAGAGGGGATTAAGGAAATACCCCCACGATAGACTGAAATAACTGCTCAGATAAAATTTGAACAAAGATTTAAGCATAATTCAGGTTTAGCAGAAGAGTTCAGGCTTGAGATTGAGCAATTCATACAGGTTTGTGTTTCCCTTGGGTGATGTGCGTAGATACTACCAAGATAATGCAGGACTACACCGGGAAAGAACGGCATACGGAAAATAGCAACAAAAGCTTCCCATACAATGGGGTCTTAGCAATGTTCTTGGAGAATAAGCCGGCATAAATTAACAGCTCGATTTTTATGACTTCGGGGAGGCCGGCTCTTGATTAATGCGGAAACTGGTTCACAGCTCAATACGCTACAAAAACGTAAGCATGCGTAGCAAGCACTAACAAGCACAAAAGAGCACAATCCCATTATATTGACCCAGTTACATATTCTACCACACCCACACAACCACTATAAAACAACTTCAAACTAGGGTAAAGGGCAAAACGAAAATCTACGTGCGTTCGATGCAAAAAATGGTAGCAACAGAGGACACATCCTAGAACGAACGTAACACTCTGCACCTGTAAACTAAAACAAAAAAATCATGATCTAGTTATCTGCTTAAAAACGAATAGATACTTCATTTTACTCGCCAAGCGAGTTCAGCCACCTCAAAATGTAAACTACAAAAGTGCTAGCACGGAATCAACCAGAATAGCGCGCAATGGACGGCAAAAATAATATGGAATGGAAGCGTTGCGCTTTTCAACGGTAACGAGATACAAAGTTAATGTGAATTCCCTGATTACTTTAGGAAAATTATATATTTGCTAATATTGTACATTTTCACTAGTGAGAGTACATAGCTTGAATAAATTACATGTAAATTTGCAACTTTTCCTAAGCAATCCAGTGAATGTATTCGCTTCCTAATGATTGTATACTTATCTTCATTGCATAATTCGCTTTCAAAGTAACATACGGTCCTGTTTTTAATACTTATATACATAATCTATAGCTTCTTGTTGTTTGAAGCTGTCCCTCGCGTCTAAAGCACCGAAAGTCGTTGTTTTACTAGTGCATATTTGTTGTTGTTTCCTTGTTTTCTTGATTTCACTTTCCAGATCCTTTCCAAATTCTTCACATTTTACACCATTTCAATTTCATTAGTATGGTCATTCCAAATTTAGCCATTTTTTAGGTTCTTGATTATAGAATCGTATACCATTTGAGCCTTCTTAATTTCATGAATCAATTTTTAATTTTTAGTTAGGTGTCTTTAAATCGATTTGTTATTTGAACAGATTGTTGGAAAATTCTGGTTCGTCTTTTTCATTTATAAGCTGGATACAGGTGTACAAAACTGCAATTTGTCCTTTTTCGTTTATATTGTGATATTTGTAATACCATGAAAAAATAAGGTACTATACAGACTAGAATACAAGAAAGAGCTCTGTGAAGAAAAATATTATCTTGGAATTTAAGTATTCGTAATTGAGTATAGCTGGAAATAGAGACCACCGAGTGGTAGTCAAGCTCTGAATATTGAGATAGTTTCTTAGAAGAAAAATAAGCATATCTCAATCTCTCTTTTCAGACACTGTCTTCGCAGAAAAAGATCGTGATCAATGTATAGCTATTAATGTTTGCATTCGTTTTTCAGAAGTTTCACTTAGTTTTACAAGTTACGAGAAATTAATTAAGTCAACCTAAACTTGGAGAAGTACAGAAGAAGCTTTGAGGTATATGTCTCCCAGATTGCGTGTTGCCGTTTAGAGACGCTTATTGTTCTTTTGCATTCTCTATTACCGGGATGTTCTTACCTTCTTCAGCTATTCCAATTT
Source organism: Agriotes lineatus (assembly GCA_940337035.1). Taxonomy (NCBI): domain Eukaryota; kingdom Metazoa; phylum Arthropoda; class Insecta; order Coleoptera; family Elateridae; genus Agriotes; species Agriotes lineatus. The sequence continues at coordinate 36,179 of CALNHX010007604.1, forward strand.
TCACCTGTCGTGTTAGGCTGGTACCCTACTTTATCTTTATCTAGCCGTTCCCTACCCTTAGGGTATAGGCCGCCTTCAAATGCTTCCATCTTGTTTGATCATCTATCATCTACTTAGCGCATCTGGGGACGCTCCACACTTCTACATTGACCTCATAGTCTCCATCTGATAATGATTACTCTATGTTTCCTGTCCCGTTACAACATGTTTAGCCCATTCCCACTTCAGTGCCACCACTCTTCTAATTACATCCTGCATTTTAGTTTTCCCATTACCCATTCGTTTGTTTTGTCTCTCAGGGTTGTTTCTAGGATTTTACTGTTTATTGCACGTTGGTTTGTTTTAAGATGATTTGTAATGACTTTAGTAAGGTCCCTGCAACTTGGGTGGCTCCGCAGGTGATTACGGACAGTATGCGCTGGTCATACAAATACTTTTATAATTTTATGGGTAAGTTCATTTGAAGAATATTTCTAGTCTTTCCAAAACCAGCCCAAACCTTAGACTTCAGCGGATTTCTAGCTATTGGCTTCATTTGCCCATTGTCATTGTTCGTCCCAAGTAAGCATATTGTGTAACACTTCTTGTTTTCGTTGTCTGTTATAATAGTACTTGTTTAGTCAAAGTGGTTTGACATGTATTATGTCTTGTTAGGATTAGCTCCAGTTTTATTCTTGAAGAAGCTGCTTTATCTATTACCATGGACGTTGATTCTTCTCAGCGCCAGTGTGGCTCGGTGGTTAGAGAATTGGACTGCGGCGCGGAAGTCTGGAGTTCTAATCCCAGATCGATGCCTGGCGGGCGGCCTACCCAGTCGCTTTAAATAAATGGGAACCTGCGTTCGAAAGAATAAGGGGTAATAATGCGGTTGTCTAATGCGTGATGCTCACCACATCACCACGTGTCATGAATTTGACACGCGACAGCCGGGTGTGATAGCGAGGATACGGAAGCACTGACCTTCCGCCTTATTATTATTGATTCTTCTTAGTTATTTGAAATATTAAAACAAATATTAAATGGTGTGGTTTTTCCCCCAATACCTTTATGCCTCTTTCATTCCAGTAATTACTTTACAACACCTTCTAATATCGTCGTAAATAGTTTTGGAGACATTTTGTCGTCTTGCCTTACTCGTCTTCCTACCTTTACTTTGTTTTACTTTGGAGTTTTACTGAAAGCTATTAACTGAATTACGTAAACACTGTTTGTTTTTAAAAGGTAGTCACTTTGCCCTATTTTTATACAATACAGCTGTGGTCCAATTTTGTGTTCCTCCCATAAGTTTAATACAGTTAAAGAACTAAATATTCAGAAAAAAATAATTTATTCTTTTTCCTTTCGTACAAGCTCAAACTTGTACTTACAATATACTATCCCTCCATTTTTGAAGGGACGTCCGCTACTTATTCGGCCTCTAGGTTGATGGTCTTTATTCTTTTAACAAGTCGATTCTTGTTTATCCTAGTTAATGTTCATTGTATTGTACACTTCTATTTCTCATCCATTCCTTTCTTATGTTTTCATTCCTTATCCTATCATTTCTGTTTTTTGTATTATTCTCCTAGCAATTTTGATTTCAATTTTTTCAATATTTTGTTATATTTCTGATGATTCACTACCTGTTCTACCATTTTGTCGTTGGTCACCAGTTTACATCTGACGAGTCGTTATTTATCCTTTAACTTGGAAGACCAATTTCTGAAATTTGTTTTAACTTTCCGCCTCTAGTACTGTATCGTCAGCATAGCACAAAATATGAATTTGTTGGTGCTTATTTGATATCCATTAGAGGGTTTATAATTTCGTCCATTAATAAATTGAAAACGAACGGTCTGAGTGAGTCCCCTTGTCGAAGACCATTTTGTAATGTTGCTGCTTTGGAAAGGCCGTCACAGCTTTGAATTTCAACTTTGCTCTCTGTGTATGGATTTTATAAGTTTAATGATGCTGATTGGTATTTCTCTTATCTGTCAGATTTTAATGATATCTTGCAGTGGAATTCTATCGAACCCTTTTTGTAAATCAATGCAATTGCATCTTTGCTTTGTAGAACTTTTATATAGTTTCTACCAGAAGTGGAATAATATAATTTATTTAAAAAGTTTGATTCAAATTGAAGAATTTTCATTAATAATTATAAATAGGTATACTACAGAACATGGTGTTGCGTTTCTTTGGATTTTAAAAGATATGCCACCAAATTTCTGTTCGATGAATTAGCTGCAAATAATATAAGTAGTTATAACATGTTAATTATATAAATTTTTAATATATCCAAAACTCATTAAAAAAATTAATTGTACTTCATTTAGCCAAGCTGCCAGCAAACTAATTAAAGAGCCGTTCTAATAAGTTATACTTTAGGCAATAATAAACAGGTAGATATATCAAACTTTAAAGTTAGTGCATCTGCGCGCTAGTATGTACAGAGGAACTTGATAAGACAAGAGTAAACATGAAATGTAAACCTAACTTTAAATTACAGTTAGTTCAAATTAATATATAATATATATATATATATATATATTTGGGGTTAATTATGTACATTAATAAGTAATAAACATATAAAGGTACATTAATTAGACAGCTGGTCGCTGCATTCCCATTCCCAGTCTCCACGCTACACGATCGTTTGCCATATTCTCGTCCATGCCTCGATCTCTCATTGCTCGAGTGATCCCTTCATTCCAAGACCGTCGAGGGCGGCCTCTTCTATTTCTCCCCTGGGGTTGCCACGAAAACACTCGCTTGGGCCACCTCAAGTCTTCCATACGGAGCAAGTGGCCAAACCATGTCAGACTTCTTTTCACAATTCGGTCAATGATTGTTTCTGTCGCAGACATTGTATTTCTTATCTCTTCATTTCGGACTCTTTCCAATCTTGATAATCTTGAGCTTCTTCTTAAATAGTCCATTTCGACTGCTGTTATTCGTCTTTTGTCGTCTTCCTTCATAGTCCATACCTCACAACCGTATGTAAGTACTGTATCAACCATAGTTCGTCCAATTCTCTTTTTGTTAGTTTTACTTATGTTCTTGTCCCACCAGACAGAGTTCAATGCTCCTATGACCTTTCTAGCTTCTTGTACTCTGAAACGTATGTTTTGACTGCCAATACCATCACCGTCAATTATTACTCCGAGGTATTTAAATTTTTCTATCTGTCTAACTTGTACATCGTCATTTATAAGTACTTCAAATTTCGCATCGGAACCCATCACTAGGTATTCTGTTTTCTCCAGGCTCACCTCTAATATATAATAATAATAATAATAAAATATAGCTGGTTGCATAGCCGCATGCCCCAAAAACTGGCCAAATAGTATCGCGAGCAACGTTCGCGGCGATCGGCACTCGGATGGGAGTCCGACCTATAGTGATAGTAAAATCGCAGACAGCCGTGTCTTGGAGAGCACGTTAAGCCGGCGGTCATGGTTGTCATTTTTGGAGACAAAAGTTACGTTACGTCAGAGGTGCTCGCGTAACTCTCACACCAGGCTTCATACCACAAGCCATAGAATACAAAAAATAACAATATTAGTTATCCCAAAATCAAAATTGATAAATTTTTAACTAAATATCAACACTAACAACAAAATACATTATTTAAGGGAGAGTTTAGCAAACTGTAAGGTTACTTATCTTCCACCGTCCCAAGTAAACTAATGATTTTGTTGATACTAGCTCTTGGGGCATGTTCTTAATCGATGAGAAAGGGGATTGGTTACAATAAAAACGATCACATAATCATAAACGTTTCACTTGGAATCGAATGTAGGATAACAGTTCTTTTATTATGTTTCAACTGTAAACAACTTTGATTTTTAATCATTATCATAGAGGAACATCATATGGCTAATTATACAAACCGACAATTAGTAGATTTTTTGTATCGGCCAGAAGAATTCCATCAAGGTCGTTTCATCTACATTATTTTGAGGAGGGTGAAGGTCGCTGCATATGCAAAATTACTTCAATTACTTCCTGTTTATGAAAAAATAATTACCAATTAAATTCATATCGTACATATCACAAATTGTAGATAAGTGACCAGTACTTGTAGGTACAATACTTACTTCTCAATTGTATTTCTAGGGTAAGTAAAATACTAGAATATTTTTCAGACATGCAGTAACGACAGGTGAACTACAGCTCAATCCACGAAAATAAGCAAAACACCAATTAGGGTTCGCTGTACCAACTTGCACATAATCAGTTGTCAAGCGTTATTGCAGAATAGGCATCTTGCTTTTCTGAAACCCCCGACCTCATTACGAGGGTCGAGCAGTGTAATAAGCAAGTTATGCCGCATACATTCCATTAAAAATTTGCGGCTGTATTTCGCATTGCCGTAATAAATCGCAACCCTCCTCGCGGAATCTTTGTGGTACCTCGACAAACATAAACTAGGCGAATGCCAACCTAAGCAAATTTGTAAGCAAACCCCAGGGAGGAACCGCCAGGGAAAAACGATTGGGAAGGATCCGTCATTTTATAAGATTTTGCGCGAGGTTTCTTACGGCCCATGATAGGATTGATGCAGAGAATTCGCGGGGATTCCTGATGTAGTCGAATAATTTTCTGATACTACGTGCGGGAATAAAGGTCGTACACGGGTCGCAGGGATGAAAGGATTGCAATAATTTCGGGTCATCCAAGAGGTGGATTTACGTGAGCGCGAAATCAGAATTTACGTCGGTTTAGAGAAATTTTTAATAAATTCGGGCTGTGTAAGTTCGAGCAACGCGAATAATAAAATGTTAAATATTGCTCCACGTTATTAAGTTCTCGGATTTGTTGACTGAATTGTGCAGTCTTACAGTCTTACTTATAAGTTTGCAAAACATTAATTACATAACCTTGGGCATTGCTAGCATCCCAACAGCTTGTATCAGAACATATCTTTATGTTTCGAAGTTACAGTTGGTTAAAACCTTGGGAGTTTAGCTTTAACCACCCAAGTTTCGTCCGAAATATGATCTTTGTTTGATGTACAGTAGGCGCTGATTTTTCCACAAAGTCATCAAACTTCATTAAGGGGAAATATTAGGGATTGCAAAACTCGTTAGGCTGTTTCTCACACATTACCATGTCAGAATTTAAGTAACTTTACATGTACTAATCACCAACTGTAACTTTCCACTTTCTGCACAGCATTCTTAAAAGCAAAATTTCGCCGTTAGTCTCCAAAACCGCCTCCAAATGTGGCCATTCATTCGCAGAGTAGATCCGGAAAATCCACTGGTTCACAGATTTTATGCTTGGTGTTACTGAAATTTTAAAATATGACTATCCTTAATACTCCCTTTGAATTATTGAAATTTGGGGTATTTAACGTATGTATGGGTTTATGTAACGTATTTTATTTTATTGTCTATGTTTTATTGTGACAATTTTTCTGAGCTTCTGAGATTTACATTATTTTATGTTGCATATTTTACGTTACGAGGAAAAGAGTAATTTCATTTCAGTTCTAAAACTGAGATTGCAGAGCGAATAGAAATTTTTTATCTGCTGAAACCATTTTAGTCAACGTAGTTAATCTTAAACTTTTATTCTGGAAAGCAATTACATTCGCTCTAAATTGATAAACAAAGTAAACTTCATGTCGTTTGTAATTACAAATTTATGTATTCTTTATTGTTATAAACAAGTTTTAATGGATCTCGAAAATTAACAGAAACTAAACTGGCTCGGCGTTTTCTAGCAAATAAAATGTTACAGTCAATGCTAATTGAAATATGAAGTGATAAATGGTGCATTTTTGTTCCAACATACCAATTTTGAATTTTACAGTGTATATGGGTTTCAGACGCGCCAATAAAATGATCGTGAAATAACTCCAATTACGTATTTCCAAAGTATATTGTTAAACATTTCCATATTTACTGTAGGATATAGTATATTTTAGCTTTTACACGACTACTTCATATATATTGTACCTGCATTTCAAGAATAGAAAATTGAATATCGGAAAGTAGCTGTTCCACATTCCTTTTTAATAAAAGAAGTAAATTTCCTATATTTTAACTTGGTTACTGATATGGAAATACATTTATGAAGTGTGAAATTCCCTTTTATACAACTGAATGTATTTTTGTTGTTTAAAAATAGTTTATTTCATTTTGGAACCATAATCTTGTTTATTTGCGCTGTATAGCGGGTGTAAAATGGCTTTTATGGCTTTAGGCCTGTAAAGTTGCTAAGCAGTATAACAAAAAACAATGTAGTACAGCAACGCCACAGATCTGCATGGAAAGCATAGAACAGAAATTCCCAGCGCCAGCACAATGAAGACGCCGTAGTCAAAACGTCAAATCCTTGAATTTCGCTCATTTTGAGAATCAAAATAAAATAAAAAATTGTATGTACTACGTGTCTAATCGTGATTATGCCCTTAATATATGAATAACTATTATGACCATGAAATCTATTATCTGTTAGTTATTACCAAATGAATTAAAAATATGATGGGAATTCACATATACATACCAAAAATGATCATCTACCAGCTAAACTAAAATTATTTAAATGCGAACATGAAATTTTTGTTATTTACGGCTATCCTAATTTAGTACTTCTTATTCCCGAACTGAGCTCAAATTTGTCACAATAACTTAATTGGTCCATGTTCAGTGCAAATTGCATTGCGTTCATGGTTGTAGTGCCTTTTTAAAGTTTTTGGTATATTATTTCCTTGAATCTGAAATAATCTAAAAGTATCTTATATTTAAAAATCTGATATGATACACTCACACGACTTCCTTATAATTAGCCAAAAATTAGATTTTTAATTTTTAATCATTTGTCAACAATTTTCAAAAATTATGAATTCTACAGAAACAGTACAAAATAGAGCGTTAGTTGAAAAGACAAATTTTCTCTAAAATTTTAAGCTGAATTAAAAAATGTCATAATATACCGGGTGTTCTACTTAAAATAGGAGTTAATAAAAAAAAAAGGAAACAACAAACGAAACCCATTTTAGAAGTATTCAACTGGAAGATCACCTATCTCACATCAATACACATTAAAAGTGTAATAAAAGTGTAAAGCTTGAAAAAAGTTGGTTTTGAAAAAATTGAGAAAAACTGAAAAATCACAAAAGGAAACACCATACTTCCCGTTATGCGATTTTCTTCAAAAGCTTGCTGTCGCATCTAGATAGTACACAAAACTTATATATGAAGTTTCAATGACATACCTCTTTTCATTTTTGAGATATTCTATTCACACACAGGCAGACACACAGACATATACACAGACCGACAGACAGACCAATAAACAAAAACATGTGTGTTGGGTTCAGGGGACTCTAAACCGTGAAGATCTGTTGAAAACGCAATTTCGGAATTTTGGGGTGAATCCAATACTCCCTTTATTGCAAAAACAAGGATTTCATAATAGAAAGCAAGGTTTTCGTTTAATAAATATGCGAAATTGTATTTTCATCTACAGCGTTGATAGACTGTGGGATTTGGCATCATTATGTTTAATTCCGAGAAAATGTCTGGTCAAAAAGCAATTGACCAATGTTGTTTTTGTAATTTGCTTTGTTAACAGAAATGCGCTGCTGCCATTTAAGGAAATGTTTTTGAATACAGCCGCTAAACTAATAATGCCTGAGAAACATGTGATTGCTTCATAGTTGGAGCATACCTAAAAACCTGGCTCGGGAAGGTATAGATTGGTCTCTTTAAATAAAAACAATCTATATCAGGTTTTAAATGAAAGTGATGATATTAAACAAAAAACAAAACACATGGTGTAGATTTAAAAGGTCAAACATGCTAGAAGATCAAATACAATATACACAAAAAATAAAATGAAAAAAGCTGTAAAGTTGTGACAATTGTGCAAAAAACCAAAAACTGTTTTAAACTTGATCAAGAAACTTAAGGGACTCCGCGAAACAGATAAGAAACAAAAATCAAATAATAGAGCTATAACAGCAACCGAAGCAGTTCTAGAAGACAAGCGAAACCACTATGACAGCAATTTTAAACATGACAAGAGCAAGCAAAAACCATAGGAAGATATAAATATAGAAGAAGGCCATTACAGAGGAGGAAGCAAAATATTTCCTTAAAAGCACACGTAATTGAACATATATTTGAAGACGAAAAAGCAGCTTTTCTGAAAAAGTGATAGGCCGAAACAGAAATATCTTTCTGGATTTTATAGATCTTGAAGTGGCTGTTGGTCGAGTTCCAAGACTTGAAGAACTACAGACAAATCCTAAATTAATTCGAACAATAAAAAAAACAGAAGTAGTAGGAATGGTAAGACTAAATGGAGAAGTATTCGAAGCATTTAGAGTGGATAAAATGGTAAAGTGGGGGGATAGTATAAGCCTATTGCTGTTTGTTATTTATATGAACAGAATAATTTAAAAATGCAAAAATAATACAAGAAGCGCAAGACTGGGGTATTACGATTTAAATCCAATAAAGGCCAAAGGTATAGTATATGCAGACGATATGCGATTATGGCAAAACTTCCTTCTCTTTCCCTTCAGTCCTTCCGTATACATACTATAGAATACCCAAGGTTTCTACATCACAAAGAAGTAATACCGTCATATGTCATTGCATCGACTTCCAACAGTAATCGGTTTTCCTAAGCGTGGCTTATCAAAAATATCGGCTATCTACGTCCATTTAGGTACATTGCTGACATCGATAGCTGAATCACCATATCCTTTTACAAGCCTTTCATACATTTCTAAGTCTAAACCACCTTCTTTTACCAAACACTCTATCACTACTTACAATAGTTTGAAAGACCACACAACTTGCAATATGATACTTTAATTCACAAATGACACATGAAAACAATAAAGTGATAGAGTCACGGATAATCGGAGAATGTTTAGTCGCTTTATATTCTACAGAACATAAGAATCAGGTGTCTGGACCGTGTCATTATTGAGTTCGAAGAACTTAACGTTTTGCCTACTTTCGTAAGGGGCTTCATCAGGAGGAAACGCAAACGGGTACGGTAACTCAACGTGTAAACCAGTAGTTTCGCCTCTGGCGTGGTTTACACGTGCTCTTTTGCTTTTCCTTCTGATGAAGCCCCTTACGAAAGTGAGCGAAACGTTGTGTTCTTCGACCTCAATAATGACACGGTCCAATCCCGGAAATCGTTTATTACTTAATGACAATGGCCGTGAAAGCCGTGAAATCAATGAGGTGTCTGTATTAATGGATATGTAATATGCATTCGTCATTGCAAGTGTCTGTGGCAGTCTTAAGTGTTTATTAGTCTATCCAGTCTACAGTTTAATAGTGTCTTTGATAGAACTGTCGTAACTGATGTTATTATTTTTTTGATAAAATTTGGACTTGGAGAATCTTAATCACTATATGATTCCACATTTCTACCATAGATGCATAAAAGGGTATTTATTACTCCCTGCCTGAAACAGTTGAAGAATGGGTTACTTTTTTAACAAAATGGTTTTTTATTAATGAAACAAAGTAGACTAAGAAGAGTGGGCTTATCGCGGATTACTAAAATGCATTAACAGACGATCTACTTTTATCGCCGCCATCATTCTCGTGGCCGCCTTATCGCTCCTCAGTACCCTCAAGTGGCATTTCCATAACGACCGCTTGTTTTCGCCCAATCAGATTTCGAAAATGAGCATCTGTCATTTCAGAAGTGCTGCGAAAAGATAAGGGGTCCCGAAATGGGGTTGCGGAATCCCGCTTCCGAGCCCGGGCGCGAGCTCCATCCCGATGAGCGAATGCAATTTGGTTTCGTCTGCTATTGAAGATCCGCGAGTTAACCGCGGGAGCTGGGGACGAATTAGCTCTTTAAAGTTAATTAGAGGCGGCCGCTAACGTCTTGCGGAAAAATAGCGCACTTTGTTAGCGGTAGTTTATGCTTTATAGGACAGTGGAGCAATACGTCAAGTTGTCGGCTGCATCGTGACTCTACTACATTATTTCGTCGCAATGTGCCAGAGAAATTTTCTCCGCATTTTCTTTCGGTTTGTTTTTCTGGCGAAAGCAGGAACGCATCATATTGGGATTTCCACAGGAGCCGCCAGCAGCCTCCTGGGGGGTTCTTTCTGCGTGCTATTGAAGCAATCTTTTCTTCCGCTGCTCCTTGGAGGAAACTGCTTAGCGCAATTATGTAAAATAAATAAGGGAGAAGCCGGTGTAGCCTAACAGAATCGCGGAAAAATAAGCAGCGATATGGCGATTGCATTGATTTTATTTGCCTTCTCTTGAAAAGCTGGAGGGTGTTAACTGAAACGAAGCTTAACCGAGTTGGAGTCTTTAAATTCGTAGAGCGTTTAATTTTATTGCGGAGGCCCCGAGGCGTTCTCTAATGAACGTTATGGGAATAAAATGCCCCACTTTTTATTGTGTTCAGTTGACACGTGATTAAATCTACTTCAGGAATTATTCGCCTTAATTTCACTGAAAACGGAAGCCTGCGCGTTAATTTCTGCGTTGTTTTTGTGCAAATGCGTTACTTTGAAATCATAAAAATTGTATACCTACATGCATAAGAAAAGCTAGTAATTTTAGAATAGGAAAGCTACTCATTTCAAGTATAGAATGTTTTGCTAATCCAAGGTAGTTAGTTCTATAGTACATTAATTTCTTCTAAATTTACATTTTGAAAAAAGCATGGTGGTTACCTAAATTCTACATTAAATACATTGTGAATTCAAAAAGACCTATAAAAATTTGGATGTGATTAACATAAGCAGGTAGATACACATTTAAAAAAATCTGAAAAGTGCTTTACGCGGAATTTCCCTCGTACAACTCGATCGATGCAAGTTTCAGTCTGCGATGACTATAGTGTGCGTCAATAGCTGCACATTTCTGTCCCTTTTACTATGTTCACCCTGCTAGGTCTCATTTTCATAAAAAGTAGCAACCTTAGCTATGTACAAATGATTACATTTATCTATTCTTGAGTTAAAGCAAAAATAAATTTCATTTATTTTTTAAGGTACTCACCCGTATGTACTGGACCGAAAGTATGTTCGGTTTTGAGCCAGGTAGACATCTAATCCGCATGCAAAATATCGTCTTCCTCCAACAAATAGTTTTTGAGCTATACCGCCAACAGAGACATACGAAATTAAAACATGTTTTTCAGTATCTAGGAGCCATTAAACGCGAAGATCTGAAGAAATCACGGAATTTAATT
>CALNHX010007604.1:47382-71806 GCA_940337035.1 Agriotes lineatus
TTATTTATTTATTTATTAACGGGAAACCCCAATTGAATTAATACATAAAAACAAAACGAGTAATAGTATAAAGCACCCTAATAACACAATAAACTAAAAACAAAAAATTTTCTCTGCATACACAAAATATTAATGCAAGACAAACAAATCTAGTAATAGTACAAAGCACCCTAATAACAGAAGAACTAAAACTTAAAAATTAAAACTTCTCTGCATACATAAAATATTATTGCAAGATTACCCTAAGTGAAGTTTTAAATATATTTATTGTTACACCAAAGAAATTTATGCTATTACAGACATTATTAGCGCTATGACATATCCTGGAAATAGGAGAGTATTGTCCATAAGTGGTTCTATGAATAGGTATATGAAAAAGAATAGAATTTCTCATATTTCTAGGAGGAATGTGAAAATAAATTTGAGATAACAACTTAGGGCAATTTATATAACCATTTAATAATTTAAACAGAAAACATAAAGCAGAACAAGTCCTGCGCACTTCTAGAGTTTCTAAATGGAGAAAATCTTCCATATGCGAGTATGAAAAATCGTTACTGTTAACAATGATACCTATTTTAAACGCTACTAATCTTAAAAACTTTCTCTGCACTAATTCTATTCTATTAGAATACACTTTATAATAAGGATTCCACACAGGAGAGCAATATTCTAAGTGACTTCGAACTAAAGAACAATATAATAATTTTATTGTATTAACATTAGTAAAGTTCGTTGACGATCTTTTCAAAAAGCCCAGCATCTTGAAAGCCTTATTAACAATAGTGCCAATATGCAAACTAAAACTAAGCGTGGTATCAAAGATAACACCCAAATCCTTAACGCTAGTAACAGATTTTAGAGGGTTTGCACCTAAATGATAATCATACAAAACTGGATTCCTACATCTAAAAAAACGCATAACATAACACTTAGATATGTTTAAGTCAATGACATTGTTGTTGCACCATATAAGCAAACGATCAAGTACATATTGTAAATTACGTGTGTCAGACAGTGATTCAACTTTTATAAATACTTTCAAATCATCAGCAAATAGCAAAAAATGACAGTCACGAAAAATTTTAGTTATATCATTTATAAAGATATTAAAAAGAATGGGACCCAAGTGAGACCCTTGAGGTACACCAGATGTCACATCTATTTCATATGAAACATAGTTTTTAATTTTTACCATTTGCTTTCTACTCATTAAGTAACTACCAATCCATCTGAGTAAGGAACCAGTAATGCCATAGGCTTTTAACTTAGCAACCAGTATTTGCAGATTAACCCTGTCGAACGCTTTGGAGAAGTCCGTATAAACGGCATCTACCTGACAGCCTTTCTCCAAAACGTTCACTATGAAATGCTGATATAACAATAAATTAGTGCAAGTTGATCTACCCTCAGTAAATCCATGTTGTTCATCAATAATGATGTTTTTAAACATTTGTGTTAATTTATCCGCAACAATACTTTCAAAAATTTTTGGTATTAAACTAATTATTGAAATAGGTCGGTAGTTACGAATATCAGATTTGTTTCCAGATTTATAAACAGGGGTAATGTAATTTATTTTCCAACAATCAGGAAATTGTCCAGTTGATAATGAAAGGTTAAATAATGTGAAAAGTGGCCTAGCAACAATGAAAGAAGTTTGCTTTAAAAAAATTGAAGGTATCCTGTCAGTACCAGGTCCCTTATAGTAACTCAACTTATCTATTTTTTCTACAATCTCAGACAACGAGATCCTAATGTTAGAGCAATCAGTAGATTTATAAAAGTTATAATTAGGCACATGAACTTCATTAGTTGAATAAACTGCTGCAAAATTATTGGCAAATAAGTTCGCAATATCAGTCCCATTATTAGCATAATTGTCATCCAGATGCATCATACTAGGTAGACCATGATCTTTTTTATTTGAATTAACAAAATTCCAAAAAGATTTTATATTACCAGGAATTGAATTCTCAACTCTATTAATGTAATTCCTAAAACATTCATCCGCTAGATTTTTACAACGCTTACGTATTTCTGAAAATGACATGTAGTCATTAAATGAATTAGAGGCTTTATATTTCTTGTGGGCTTCTTTTTTGGCATTAATTAAATGTTTAAGTTCACTACTAAACCAACACGGAAAAGTAGATCTACATAATTTACGCAAAGGAACTAACAGATTTATAACATTATACAAGTGATTATAAAATGTATTAACAGCTTCATCTAACTCCAGACCATCTAAACATAAATCCCAATCTATATCACCTAAATACCGGCAGATGTTGCTGTAATCAGCATTCTTAAAATCGTATGCATATTCACAATAATTTAACAAAGTAGAAGTTTTTAAATTAATAATCTCTACATGCAAAGCAGGATGATATTTGTCACAATCAAGGAGACAATCAGTAGCAAGAGAAATCTCTAGTTGCGGCGAGCTAGCAAAAACGAGATCTAATGTCTTTCCGAGCACATTTTTAACGTTATTCAATTGATAAAGATTTAAATAACCAAACGTATCACTTAAAGCTAAAGACGCTTCTTTGTCTGCCGAAGTAGCTGCATCAACATTTTCACATTGTACTCCAAGGTCATCATTAGTCCATAAACTATTCGGCAAGTTGTAATCACCAAATAAGTAGATTGGTGTACCTCCATTATTCGCCATAATTTCTTCAACAGTACTACAGTGTTCAACATAAGGAATAATGGAAGATTTAGGAGGAATATACACAGCTCCAATAAAAAAGCTCATCTGATCGGACTTTACCTCAATAAATAATTGCTCAACAGAGTTAATCGAAGTGGTTAAAATACGACTAAAGAACTCATTTTTTACAGCAACAAGTACTCCACCTCCAAGACTATAAACACTGTTAAGCAGATTACGGTCATATCTATAGACAACATAATTATTAAAACCAAGTTCATTGTCCATAATACCATCATGTAGCCAAGTCTCAGTAAGAACAATTACATCATAATTGACACACAAGCAATCTATAGCACTCCGCAACGTATTTAATTTGGTCCGAACACCACGTACATTTTGGTAATATACAGACAACTGGTTTGCAGTAGGACGATGAAAAGCATTCAGTTTTTTGCTGGTACTATTTTAGGCACTCCACGAAAATAACGAATAGTTAAGTCTTTCTCACCTGAAGATATGCGTTGTTGAAGTTCCAAGCGTAATTCTTTTATAAAGTTTCGTTGCATAAACGTTTCATCGGCACTCACAAAAATACTAGGATGTTTTCTTCTAATTTTTTGCTTATCACGAAGAACAAGAGCCACTTCAGCAGGAGTTTTTAAAATAACTTTCAACGGACGAGGTTGTCCTTGTACAAGGTTGCGGCCCAAACGAAATATTTTTATGTTATCAGTTGAAACATTGGGAACATCCGTAAACATATCCTTAACTTTCTTAAGATCATCTACAATGCGAGCATTATCGTCAACAGATTGACTTTCCTCCACATTAAACAACATAACATTTTGAGCTCGTCGCTGACGCTCATATATCTCTTGAATGATATCTTCTGGTTTGGTTTTACAAGTTTGAATCTGATCACGGTTTGCAATTTGACTTTTTAATTCAGAAACTTCAGATTTTAAATCAATAATAAGTTGTCTAAGTTCACTCACCTCAGACTTTTGAGATAAACATTTGTTACAATGATAAGTAATTCGCCTGTCCTTGCTGCTCAAACATTGTATTTCACTGCGTGAAAGACCCGAACAAATCGAATGAATTGGATATTTGCAAATATCACAGCTAATTTCCTTATCTGGGTTTAATGTTTTATCACAAATTGCACAATTACTCAAAGGAGGCATACTGTACTTCAACACAACTAATTAAAATCAAATTTAAGCTATAATTTTGACTGTTTATTAGAGCGAAATTTTACACGTGCATGTACTCTCACTCGCTCACGCTAGCACTAAGTTAGCGTTTAATAAGTGCATTTCAGACTTAAGCGGACTTTTCATTGCATTTTATTATATTTTATCCGTATTCATGGAGGGTTTATTCGGATAAATAATACAAGCTCCACGAACACCTCCGTGTACTATTTCGTTAGCCACCTATTGTAAAACATCCATATTATTGTTGATGGCTGTCATAAATACAGATAAAGTTTAATAAAATGTAATTAATGTGCCGCGAAAATCGAAAATGTTTTTACTAACCGCTATATTAAAGCAAATGTAGAAATTATTTGTTAGGGAGTGTGGAGATGTGGTTCTATTAATTTACTAGAACTTGAAAACATCCACTTCCAATGTAAGCTCCCAGTGTTTAGGAATCACCTTACTTCTAACAGCAACAAACATGCTCTCTATCTAATTATTACAGGACAATTCAAACGTGCCACAAGAACCTCGATGCTACCCACGTCAAAATCCAACTCGGATGCAGAAATCCATTTGATTATAAGCTCGTCCAAGTCCAACAGTATATTCACATGCAGTGTGCATCCAATTTCAGCTTAATTGCAGATGTATTCATCTGACAGCAACTCACAAGGGATAACTAATAGTGACGTTAATGCAGTTTATCCAAATCCTCTGCAGATTTTGTTATTCCATGAAGACTATTTTATTGTTCTTAGCTGTCTCACTCTTCTTTGTACCATTTGTAACTTTATTTGTTATTCAGTTTGTTTTAAAAATTTGTTTTATTCTTCGTTCTGCTAATTTTTATAAAACACACCCTTCAATACACCAACCAGATAACAAACAGAGTTTTATTAAAGGGTTTTTTATTATTTAAATTTACTTTTACTAAAAATATATGTTAAATTTTTAGAAAAAAATTGTTGTTATTTTTATTCTCCAAATTTTTTCTAGCAATAATTATTATACTAATTTTTTTTACAAGCTAACACTCCTGGATACATTTCTATATGATTTATTTTATTCTGACATTTTATAACTGACTTTTTCAAATAATTATTTGAGTCTGCCTTTCACTTTACTTCCAGCTATCTTATAGCTTATTCCGATTATCATTTAATATAAATTATGATCTAAACTCTGATATTACTAAACAACTATCCCAACCAAATTAACTCATGTGCTAGAACCTTTCTGATAAGGTATTCACCACTTAACAGTATCCGTATCCAAACTCTCATTTATTAAACAAATCTCAAATATTATGTTGTTCTTTTACTACATAAATCCAGCCTGGTACTTTTGTAATTACTAATTAATTTATTCTTTCAAAAATAATTTCATACCTTTTATAGGTAATTAGCAGTTTTAAGATGCTACCACTACAAGATACAAGATGAGCACCTTACATTTTTTTTGCTTTACTTGAGAAATAGATACAAGTAATAATTTCCACATACTGAGGCTTTATCATTGACAAAAATGAGACCGAACAGATACAGGGTAAACATCACAAATTGGACAGAATAGTATGATGCTTTATAACGCAGCAGCAACTCCTCCACTTCGAGCACGCCAGTGGCTCCGTTATTCTAGCGGTGAAGAGCGGAGTGCGAAACCCAGCGGACTACATTTTTACTTTCCTCGTCTAAAAAACGAAGGAATTTTTTATTTGCAAAACATAAAAGTAATAATTAGCACATAGCTCAAGTTTTATCATTGGCGAAAATGAGACCTAACAGATAGAAGGCAAACATAACAAATGGGACAGAATAGTATGGTGCTTTATAAAGCAGCAGAAACTCGTCCAACTCGAACACCCCCGTGGCTTAGTTATCCTAGCGGAGGACAGGACACTGGCTGGAAATATTCGCCTCGGAGCGCAGAGTTCGAATTCCAGCGGATACGTCTTTTTTTATTTGCAAATTGATCAAATTCGCGCGAGGGAGTTCCGTGTAAACCACTTTACAAATTTTTGGATATAAATCAAAAACTAAGGCAGCTAAGTCCAAGTTCTTTTTTTAATTTTATTCAACAGTAATATCCCAAGTGCATTAAAATAGCCTATTAAATTTTGACGTTTTCTGTCAGAATGTTTTGCTAAGAAATATGTTAAGTAAATTTGCCGCTCCCGAGTGCGCAGCACGAGGGATTTTGGGGCGGAAAATGTACGAGATATATTTCTTCAGAGCAAAACATTCTGACAGGAAACCGTCAAAATTTATTCAGGCTAGTTTACATGCACGCGGGATGTTCGGCGCGATTATATCCTGAATAAATAGCTAAAATTCAGTTGGCGAAGCACCTTTAATAATAATGTTAAAATTATGCATAAGCGATTAAATTTTGACACATATTTAACGGCGGTTAAATTTTGAGGTTTGAATTTTTTCATTTTATTAAACTGACAGAAACCACAGTGATTACGCATTATTGAGGATATGAAGGAAATAATCACCAGTAATATCCCAAGTGCATTAAAATAGCCGATTAAATTTTCACGTTTTCTGTCAGAATGTTTTGCTAAGAAATTTGTCAAGTAAATTTGCCGCTTAACAAGAATCCCGAGTACGTAGCACGAGGGATTTTGGGGCGGAAAATTTACGAGCTATACACTTCTCCAATAAATTAACGCACCAAAAAAAGTTAAAGTTAATTATTGTCGAAACCACTTATCCGATTTGGACGATCTTGTTTTGAATGACACAAAGGACTAACACCGAAAACACACTTCTATCATATATGTATTATACATACACACAACCAAACTTATATGGAATCACCTAGTATTTCTTACTAATATTGCGAAATGTATGAAAAATTTTCATGCAGATAAGAGATAAAGATAACGAAAGTGTTTTGTTGAAAATAACAAAGGTTTTTGAAGTTGTCCATCACGTATGTCGTGATAACAATTGATCTGCCCCAAAATACAAAGGAGGAACGGTAATGTTCTGGGGCAGTATCATGATAGGAGATAAAACTCCTTTGGTTCCACTACGCCAGACTTTAACAGGTCCTAGGTACGTTGATTTGGTGCTAGAACCAATAGTTAGGCTGTGGAGAGGTGCAGTGGGAGACAATTTCGTCTTTATGCATGATAATGCCCCTGTACATACCAGCCGAGTTGCTACAGAATTTCTAGAAAGAGAAGCTGTGACGGTTCTAGAATGGCCTGCCTCTTCACCAGATCTGAATCCCATTGAGCATGTGTGGGACTGTGTCAAAAAAGGGATTAGGGCTAGAAGAAATGCTCCAGGAAATGAGAAACAGCTCATTCCAGCCGCCCAAGAGGAATGGGCAAACGTACGTCAGGAACAAGTTGACACGTTGATTAGAAGCATTCCTCGTCGAATTGCAGCTTGTATTAGGGCTAGAGGTGGTAACACTGACTATTAAAGTGAAAAATAATATGTCCGAAAAAAGGTATCTAACTTTTGTTTAACCAACTACCTACATCTTTAGTTTTCGCATTTTTATTGTTTTTGTTCATCTTAAATCTTTGTTGTAATTTTTTCTCCATGTAATTTAATAAACTACGATATAATAAAGTTATAATATCGTGCGAGTGTTGATTAGACAAACGAGGGCGTAGCGAAGCGAAGCCCGAGTGGATCTAAAACACGAGCACAGATATTTGCACTTTCGGGCGAGTTATGAACACTATTTTTTAGACGACCACTCAAAGTTAATTCTATTTTTAAGAATTGTTTTTATTTCTTTTTGCAAAATTGATTGTTATATTATTATTGGTACAATTGGCAAAAGCGTCTGGATGATTTGAATCACGGTCTGCTGAATTGTGTGACAAACGTCAAAGTGACGTTTGTCACACAATTAAGCAGGCCGTGTTTTGAATAATTTTGTGCCGTTACGATATGACTAGTCTTTATATACAGGGTGTTAATTAAGTACGTAGACAAACTTTAAGAGGCGATTCCTTGATCAATTCTAAGATAAAAAGTTCATACAAACATGGGGCCTAAACGGCTTCCTTTTCAAGATACAGGGTGTTGAAATTTAAACAAAAATTACTTTTTTTTCAAAAATCTGGAAAACGCCTAGAGGTATTGTAATGAAACTTGGTGTATATTAGTATTTCATAAAGTGGCATTGTTTGGTCAAAATAAATGTAATTTATTTCCACCAGTGGCGTGCATCGGGGCCACCGCAGCTACCTTATTTCAAAAAAATCTGGTACGCCACTGTTTTTTAGTCAATACGACAAGTTTTTTAGCTTTATCCATTGAAACTATACAAAAGATGTATCTTTTATTTTTTTGATAGAATAAACATTTTGCGAGAAAAATGGAAAAATCTGTAACAGCAATTTCGTACATTGGACGTTAATGGGACCTAAACGGCTTCGTTTTCAAAATACAGTTTAAGGAAGCTTTTAAAAAATGTTATTTAATAAAACACAATCTTACAATAGCTACAAAACTTTTTTCTACAAAACAGTGGCGTATCAGATTTTTCTAAAATAATGTAACTGAGATCGCCCCGATGCACGCCACTGGTGGAAATAAATTAAATTTATTTTGACTGAACAATGCCACTTTCTGAAATACTAACCTACACCAAGTTTCATTAGAATACCTCTATCCGTTTTCCAAATTTTTGAAAAAAACTGTTTTTGTTTAAACTTCAACACCCTGTATCTCGAAAACGAAGCCGTTTAGGCCCCATGTTTGTATGAACTTTTTATCTTAGAATTGATCAAGGAATCACCCCTTAAAGTTTGTCTACGTACTTAATTAACACCCTGTATATGGATAATTCTTCTGTACGTGTGTATGTCACTGAACTCCTCCTAAACGGCTGGACCGATTTTGATGAAATTTTGTGTATGTGTTTGAGTGGGTCCCTGGATGGTTTAGATTCACAATTGGACCCGGTAGGTGGCGCTGCAATCGGGTTCTAGGAATTTTTTTTAATTTTTTTTGACAAACTTCTTTTTTTAATTTTGTTTAAGATTTTTCACATATGAGAACATATAACCCCAAAATTTCACCCCCCACCACCCCTCCATATTTTTTAAAATGAAAAAAATCGAAAGTTAAAATATCGAAAAAAACGTTTACTGAACCCGCTAATAGCAAGCAAACCAACGTTGGGGCAGGACAACGTCTGTCGGGTCCCCCAAAATTTCATACCCCCCACCACCCCCCAATATTTTTTAAAATGAAAATCTTTACATAAATAATTCTTCTGTACACGTGTTTGTGACTGAACTCCTAAACGGCTGGCCCGATTTTGATGAAATTTTTTGTGTGTGTTTGAGTGGGCCCCTGAATAGTTTAGATTTACAAATGGACCCGGTAGGTGGCGCTGCAATCGGGTTCTAGAAATTTTTTTATTTAATTTTTTGACAATTAAAAAAAAAATTTACAATTTTTTAAATTTGTTTTAAGATTTCTCGCAAATCAGAACATATAACCCCAAAATTTCACCCCCCTCCTACCACCCCCAATATTTTTTTAAATTAAAAAAATCGAAAATTCGAATATCGAAAAAACGATTGCTGAACCCGCTATTACCAAGCAAACCATACGTTGGGGCAGGACAACCTCTGTCGGGTCCCCCACAATTTCATCCCCCCACCACCCCCCAATATTTTTTAAAATGAAAATCTACATAAATAACTCTTCTGTACACGTGTTTGTGACTGAACTCCTCCTAAACGGCTGCCCCGATTTTGATGAAATATTTTGTGTGTGTTTGAGTGGGCCCCTGGATGGTTTATATTCACAACTGGACCCGGTAGGTGGCGCTGCAATCGGGTTCTAGGAATTTCTATATTTCATTTTCTGACGATTTAAAAAACATTTTTTGACGATTTTTTAAATTTTTTTTAAAGATTTATCGCATATCAGAACATATAACCCCAAAATTTCACCCCCTCCCACCACCCCCAATATTTTTTAAAATGAAGAAAATCGAAAATTTGAATATCGAAAAAACGTTTGCTGAACCCGCTAATACCAGGCAAACCAACGTTGGGGCAGGACAACGTCTGCCGGGTTGACCGAAATTTCATCCCCCCACCACCCCGCAATATTTTTTAAAATGAAAATCTTTACCTAAATAATAAATTCTTCTGTACACGTGTTTGTGACTGAACTCCTCCTAAACGGCTGAACCGATTTTGATGAAATTTTTTTGTGTATGTTTGAGTGGGTCTTTGGATGGTTTAGATTCACAATTGGACCCGGTAGGTGGCGCTGCAATCGGGTTCTAGGAATTTTTTAATTTAATTTTTTGACGATTTAAAATAATGATTGACGATTTTTTTAAATTTGTTTTAAGATTTCTCGCATATCAGAATATATAACCCCAAAATCCCCCCCCCCCACCACCCCCAATATTTTTTAAAATGCAAAAAATCGAAAATTCGAATATCGAAACAACGTTTGCTGAACCCGCTAATACCAGGCAAACCAACGTTCGGGCAGGACAACGTCTGTCGGGTCCGCTACCCCTTAGGGGGTGAAATGGGGTAAATAAGCCTAAAAATCGATATGGGTGTCGTTATTGAGGTTTTTTGGGACGTTGATTGCGAAAATGGCATTTATTTTTAAGTCCAAGACGATGAACATGACAAAATTAAAACTCTATAATGGTGAAACGGGGTTTCAGAGAAAAATTATTTTTGGGCAGAACAACGTTTGCCGGGCCAGCTAGTAGGATATAATATCGTGCTAGTGTTTGAAATTGTCAACTTTCTGTAGTAGGCTGCTGTCGCGATAATGTTACTTTCATATGTGGTCGTCTAAAAAAATAGTTTCTATGCGAATAGAGTAGTACACTAACTTTCTGAAAGAGTCGTGTCATTCAAAAAAAATCGTCCAAATCGGATAAGTAGTTTCGACAATAATTAACTTTAAACTTTTGGCTACTTTTTTTGGTGCGTTAATTTATTGGAGAAGTGTATTTCTTCAGAACAAAATATTCTGACTGAAAATAGTCAAAATTTATTCAGGCTAGTTTACATGTACGCGGGATGTTCGGCGCGATTATTTCCTGAAAAAATAGATAACATTCAGTTGGTGAAGCACCTTTAATAATCATGTTAAAATTATGCACAAGCGATTAAATTTTGACATAAATTTAACCGCGGTAAAATTTTTACGTTTGAATTTTAGTCATTATTAAACTGACAGAAACCATGGTGATTACGCATTATTATGGATATGAAGGAAATAATCAACAGTAATATCTCAAGTGCATTAAAATAGCCGATTAAATGTTGACGTTTTCTGTCAGAATGTTTTGCTAAGAAATTTGTCAAGTAAATTTGCCGCTCAACAAGAATCCCTAGTGAGCAGCACGAGGGATTTTGAAGCGGAAAATTTACGAGATATATTTCTTCAGAGCAAAACATTCTGACAGAAAGTCGTCAAAATTTATTCAGGCTAGTTTACATGCACGCGGGATGTTCGGCGACTCGGCGTGATTATTTCCTGAATAAATAGATCAGTTGGTGAAGCACCTTTAATAATCATGTTAAAATTATGCACACGCGATTAAATTTTGACATAAATTTAACCGCGGTTAGCCGGGTTCCATAGCTCAGTGGTAAGCATTCTGGCTACTGATCTAAGGGTTGAGAGTTCGATCCCCGATCCCGGTGAGGTTTTTAAAAATAAAAAAATGCGGATGAAAACCTCTACAGAATGCCATCATTCGAAAGTGATGTAAAGCCGTGGGTCCCATGTTACTACGATGTGTAGCATGTAAAAGATCCCTTGCTAAGGTTGGAACTCCTTAGTCTCGGCAAAATTCTAAGTAGGACAAAGGTACCTGGTACTCTGCATGCCTAGACCTTGTTCATGGGGTTGGCAAAAAGGGCCTATAAAGGCCTACTTGCCAGACTCGCTAGAGTCTCCCCAAAAATAACACTAACTAACTAACCGCGGTTAAATTTTGACGTTTGAATTTTAGTCATTATTAAACTGACAGAAACCATGGTGATTACGCATTATTATGGATATGAAGAAAATAATCAGCATTAGAATCTCCAGCTACTTTGCCCTAATTTAATCGACATTGTACAATCTCCTGCCGTTTTCCAATCACAAAGGCAAGCCTCGAAATTGAATAACCCTGTATAGAAATTCAAATTTCAGTAGCTGATAGATAAAGTAGAGAAAATTCAATTTTCAGCAATTAAAATGTTACTAGTGTAATAGACACTGTACCCTGAATAAATTGCCAAATCACTTCGATATTGCAGAATTTCAAGAGCCGTGAAGATTTTCTAGTAGTTATTATTATATCAAATATTTAGTTCAGTTGATTGTAAATGTTAACGACCTTCGCCGCCAAATTAACATGTAAAAAAACGCCCCCAACCCACTGCCAAGTGGCGAGTGCCAAAACATTACTTTAGGCACCGGTATACATAACGTAAAACGCAACGTAACTGCGCCAGCTGGAACCTTACGTCAAATGTTGCGTCAGATTTTTTTTCTAACCAAACATCGTGACGAATGTCACTTTGTCACACGTAGCGTGGTTGAAGAGCACGGTATGCTACAGAAGTGCTACTTCGGTGCAGTATTAACATAGTATATAGTAATAGCATTTACCAAAATGACGGCGGAATTAAGTAACGGCGTTGGGGACATAAAAATTGAACCAAACCCTGAATCGGAGGACATTGTAGACCCATGGAATGTTGTGAGTACGTCCGATGCTGGGGTTGACTATGATAAGTTAATAAGTAAGTGAGACTGGTTAAGCGAAGCTAGGCAAAAATTAATTGTTGATTGTTAGAACGGTTTGGCAGCTCCAAAATCGATCAGGAACTCTTGGATCGCTTTGAGAAGGTCACAGGCAAGCCCAACCATCACTTCCTGCGGAGAGGTATATTTTTCTCACATCGGGATATGCATTCCATACTGAACCAATATGAAGCCGGCAAACCATTCTACCTGTATACTGGCCGTGGACCTTCGTCCTCATCCATGCATTTAGGCCATCTGCTTCCTTTCATTTTTTGCAAGTGGCTGCAAGAAGTCTTCGACGTTCCTTTGGTTATTCAATTAACTGATGATGAGAAATGCTTGTGGAGAGACATTAAACTAGAGGAAGCCAATAAGCTGGCATATGAAAACGCCAAGGATATTATAGCTGTAGGCCTGGATATAAACAAAACCTTCATTTTCTCAAATCTTGATTTTATTGGGTAAGTCGAGGCTTCTTATAAATTGTAAATATTACCAAATGTGCTTTTCCAGCCAATGCCCTGAATTCTATAGAAATATGGTTCGAATCCAGAAGTGCGTAACCTTTAATCAAGTAAAAGGCATCTTTGGATTTGGAGACAGTGACGTGATAGGCAAAATTAGTTTTCCTTCAATCCAAGCCACACCAGCATTGTCCACATCATTCCCTTTCATATTTAAGGACAAAAAGCTCCCTTGTCTTATTCCCTGCGGCATTGACCAGGACCCCTACTTCCGCATGACTCGGGATGTAGCCCCAAGAATAGGCTTCCAAAAACCGGCTCTCTTGCATTCGACGTTCTTCCCAGCGCTGCAAGGAGCGAAAACGAAGATGTCGGCGTCGGACCCCAATTCTACTATATTTTTAACTGACACTCCAAAGCAGCTGAAGAATAAAGTAAACAAGCACGCTTTTTCTGGGGGACAAGTGACTGTAGAGGAGCATCGGGAAAAGGGCGGCAACTGCGACATCGATATTTCTTATCAGTATTTGACCTACTTCCTGGAGGATGACGAGAAGCTGGAAAAAATTGGAAAGGACTACTCCAGCGGTGCGCTACTCACTGGGGAACTTAAGAAGATACTTATCGACATATTAAGTCCTGTGCTGCAGCAGCACCAGGAGCGGCGAGCGAAAGTTACTGATGAAGTCCTTAAGCAATACATGACACCTCGCAAGTTGAACTTTCATTTTTAAGCAGTTGTGATGACTTACTCTGCTGTTTTTGAATCAAAATTGTTTCTTTGTGTTATTTTTAAATAGTCAGCTTTGTATGATAATTGAGCAGAATTGCTCCTTGTTATTTGTAAAAAACTGCTCTGTGATTGGCAGTTGTGGTAGTGTCAAAATTGTTACATAACAATTAGGTTAAACTCTTACTTGTAAAAATACTGTTCACAAATTTAAATTTATAATTTTTCAATTCGAGGCCTGTTTGTATTTGAAAGTGCATTTGAAATAGCAAAAGTTGTCTTTCTAGACATGTACTGCTAAACGTTACCTAAAAACGTAGATTTTGCAATATTTAAGTGATTTTTTATCACATTACGTATTCTAATTTCAAGCTAATTTAATCGCACATTCTACATTTCCTTATTTATTGTCACATAATGCATCTTATTGATGGCTGTTGTATTTATATCTATTTTAAAATAAATTTTTAAATAGAATAGAATAGAATGTCGTTTAATGTCTCTCTAGTCGTGAATCAATCTATTTGATTAATTTACTTCAACACAGTGGTTTCCCATGCTGTCCTGTTTGCTATCAGTTTCTTTAATTTTATATAATTTACATTGTAAGTCTTCCATGACCTGCGATATGTATTTCATAGGCGAACGTTATGGAGCCCTTTTTCCTTCTGCTTATCCTACGTGTCGCAGAATGTGCCCGATTAGAGGAGTCAAGCTGGATAAATAGACACTAAAAAAAGTTATAAAAATAGGCTTTATTATTTACTATTTTTTTAAACTAAAATTGGAATGACTGCACTATTAAATATTTTTCAATATTTTCCCCTATAAATATATAATTATATATATATATGTGCATTTGTATCCTGTTTGCCTCCTCATATTCTTAGGACGCCCACCCATCCACCAAGAAGAATAATGTTAGACAAGTATATTTGCTATTTTTAGCACCCCCACATTCCGCTTAGTAAAGGCAAACAGAGAGGGGTAATCGAATTTAATTTTTTTTTCATATAAAATTCAAAAGTATGTATAGTGCGCTGCGAACTCCTTACATAAATATTACGTATTCGTCACAGTGTATTTAAAAATGTTAAATACAGCGGTGGAGTTTGCCTCCGGCAACGTTTCCAAATGTATTAATGTATGCAATATTTAAAAGTCATTCAATCAGCGTGGCCACGATTCGTTCAAATCAAAACAAGAGTGATCAGCGCGCAGATTTGTGTGTTTTGTAGATAAAATACGGTTACATTATTGTGAAGATGAATCGTCGTTCACGATTAGTATTAAAAAATCTGGTTTGATACACTCACAAACCTTCCTTTTACAGTGTTCTTATAATTAGCCAAAAATTTGATTTTTAATTTTTAAGCATTTGTCAAAAATTTTCAAAAAATACAAATTCTACAAAAACGGTACAAAATAGAGCGTTACTTGAAGAGACACATTGTTTCTAAAATTTTAAGCTGAATTCAAAAATATAATAATATACCGGGTGTTCTATTTAAAATAAGAGTTCATAAAAAAAATAGAAGAAAAAACGAAAGAAACCCATTTTAGAAGTATTTAACTGGAAAATTACCTATCTCAAATCAATACACATTAAAAATGTAATAAAAATGTAAACGTTTCAAAAAAATCGTATAGCTGTTTTTGAATAATCCAAAAAAACTGAAAAATCACAAGAGCAAACATCTACTTCCGGTTATGCGATTTTCTTCAAAAGCTTGCTGTCTCATCTACATAGTACACAAAACAAGTTTCAACGCCATACCTCTCTCCGTTTTTGAGATATTCTGTTCACAGACAGACCAATGAACAAAAACATGTTTTTTGGGTTCAGGGGACTCGAAAACGTGAAGATCTGTTGAAAACAATTTCGAATTTTTGGGGTGAATCCAATACTTTCTTTATCGTAAAAGGAAGTAATAATTGTAATTTACATTGCTGTCCGGCATCTGAAAGAATTCGCCTTTGGAAACCTGAAACAACTTTCAAACAAGTTGCATACTTCAGCTCCATTTATCGAAATGTGATTTACAAAACGTTTACACAAATACTGAAACTAAAACTAGATCACTTCTAAGAATAAATTATTTTTTCTACGACCACTACTAAAAGTAGGCCTTTTAGCGCCAGCTTTTTTCACTAAAAGTGACGTTTTATAGTTTAGCGTGGATAAAGAAATCAGCTGTTTACTTTTAGCCCATGTGCTAAAAGTAAACAGCTGGTGTGGAATTTAGAATTTCGAACTGGAGGTGAGGTTATAAAGTTATTCTAGTTACTTCTTTCGTTAGAGGTAAAGTGTGTTTTAATTAATTAAAGCATTATGTAATGAATAAAGTACAATGTGTACATTTATAATTACCTTTGATAACTGACTTTGACAGCTACTGGCTGCCGAAACATTCACCTGCGCGTCAAGGCCATCTGTTTATTATGATATAAATTATAACTGTGATAAATGCAAACCTTTGTTAAATTGACATATATGGATTAATAACAGTAAATTCAATGCCGTAGAAAAAATATTGTGTGCAAACTCGTGCATAAACGTCCACTTTTAGCACTGGTTGCACAAATAGCTATTAAAACACTTAAATTATTGAAGACAATACTTCGCAGTAGTATTTCGCCTAGAATTTGAAGACTTTGAGTTGTATGCTCTGCGAACCTGCAATAACAAACAATATTATTTCTCCAAGACACTGAAATTGAAAAACTTCTTCGAAAAAGTAGTGTTTTAAGAAATTACTCTTAGTGCTCCTGATCGATTTCTACTAATTATAGAGTGTTTCTTTATTTGGTTTTCTAATGTTACTATGTTTAGTTTTGTCTTTTATATTGTAGGGATTAATTTATTAAAGGATATTTTTTAAATATACAGAGTGGAAATGCAGGAGAAAGAACGCAATTCAAAAAATTAAAGAAAATAGTTAGTAAACAACATACGAATATTACTAAATTAAATCAACTACAGCTTAAATTAATACAGAATGTACAATACAGTGAAATTTTTTCATGCAGAACATTGTCACACAATGCAATTAAACTTGAGTTTTTTTTCAAATCGAACATAAGGAAATGTACTATTAATTTGTGGCTATACCACAGCAAAACCGCTACTTTTTTGCGTATCCTGGAGTGACTGATCAATGGGTTAGAGGAGATGTGATTTTAAGGAACTTTGCTAAATCTTGTAAAATAAAAAATCCAGAACCAGATGTCAAATCGGTTGTACAAACAAATTGCAACATCCATGCAAATCATACAAAAACGTATACTCCCAGTTTTCCAGATTTATGAGCCATACTGAAAAACCCCACCAAGAATTATATGAACCTACTCAAGATGCCTACCAAGCTACCAAAGTTGTTAACTTTATTTCATGAAGCTAAAGGGGCAGAGTATATAAGCAAAATACT
This sequence comes from Agriotes lineatus, assembly GCA_940337035.1. Lineage (NCBI taxonomy): Eukaryota > Metazoa > Arthropoda > Insecta > Coleoptera > Elateridae > Agriotes > Agriotes lineatus. The sequence continues at coordinate 64,646 of CALNHX010007604.1, forward strand.
AGAAACGATTGTTTTTAACCCGAATAGTGAATTAGTTGAATCAGATGGTACTTCCGAAAATCAAGGAGACTTACCAGTACTAAGTCCTTCAAACAAATGATGAATGTAACACTTCAGACATTGGTGAACCAGCCAAAAAAAAAGAAAAGCAATAGAATTAGGTGGACAGCACAGCAAAAGAAACTTGTCTCTTCGCAGTTTAAAAATCATATAAAAACATAGAAAGTTCCAATAAAAGATGAGTGCGAAAAGCTTATAAAGCAGCATAACGACGTCTTAGTTCCACTGGATTAGGTAAAAATTAAGACTTTTTTCTATAATACTTATACTGGTGCAAATAAAAATATGTAACGCCATTTGGAATTATAAATGTTTTCTCTTTCTGATAAAGTATGTGATATTGGGAATTTTAAGAAATAAAAATATCTCTTAAAAAATCTTCATATATTTAAACATATCTTTACAGATAATGGATATAACTAGAAATGTTTAAAGATATACATTTTACTATGAAATACGAGCATGCTTATGATATATTTTTATTTCTTTAATTCTCATCAGACGTATACGTACCTTCAGTAACTCAGTTACTCTTCGTTTTTGGGAAAAAATCTGAAAGGAATGTAGCGATTCAAATAGCAGCACTTACTTTAAAGTAATTTTCAGGTTTTTGTATCATATTTTTTAAATGTTAGACGTCATCAATATTTTTTGTAAACGGGCTAGTTACCTGTGTTTAAAAAACGATGTTTGTACCTTCATTTTTATGGTGGAATTATTGTCAAAGCCAAAAAATAATCGTAACTAATGCTTTTGTTGTTTTAAACCCAGATAACTAGAATTAGTCCATTAATTTCATTCATCCTTACTATTTGAACTTTAAGGCAGTTTTTAATTTTTTTCTAATGTAAGCTATTAAAAATGTTATTCCGTTGAGCACAAATTAAAACTTGCTACCGAAATAAATGAATAAAAATATAGATTGTCAATTAACAAAAAAAAATGTCAGAACACTTAAACAAATATATAAACAAAATTAAAGTACCTTTAGTTTACAGAATTTGCAATCGACTACAATAAATAAAGACAATTTAAGACCAAGTCTGTTTATCATAATACGTTTGTCCTTTTGTGACTAAAAAGTGAAAATGTGAGGCGTTAATTTTTTCAAACATTACAATTATATGACGATGCATTCGGCTATTGGAAAGTAGTTATTATTACTCCAGCCGCTTATGGGAATCTTATGAATCCATCCATTCGTTATGCTAATTAGTAATTAGATGATGAGACTGTGTGGTTGAAAAATCGACTGCAAGATTTGACAACAGACAGAGATGTGAAGTTAAGTATAATCTTCAAATTTTTTGTTGGAATCAGACACCGTAAGTACTTTTTCTCTTCTTTGCTTGTTTGCTTTTAAAATCACGAAAATACATGTGAGTTATATAGTCCTTTCAAAGGATACTCAAAAGTAAATCCTTCTCTTTCTTAAAAATTTTATTGGTGATATTTTCACTGTGGTATTTAATAAACTGCTAAGTTACCAAGTATGTTTTGCCACCATCAGAAACTACTATTTTAATTTTGATGTTTTAAGAAACGTAATTGAACGTTGGTAGCACATTGTTAAATTATATTTATACTTTTACCAAAGAATGAACTTTTTACTTCCTTTTACCGTAAAGGAAGTATTGGATTCACCCCAAAAATTCGAAATTGAGTTTTCAACAGATCTTCACGTTTCAGAGTCCCCTGATCCCAAAAAACATATTTTTTTTCATTGGTCTGTGTGTCTGTCTGTCTGTGTGTCTGTCTGTGTGTCTGTCTGTCTGTCTGTGTGTCTGTCTGTGAACAGAATATCTCAAAAACGAAAAGAGGTATGGCGTTGAAACTTCATATATAAGTTTTGTGTACTATGTAGATGAGACAGCAAGCTTTTTAAAAAAATCGCATAACCGGAAGTAGGTGTTTACTCTTGTGATTTTTTAGTTTTTTTCGATTTTTTCAAAAACGGCTCTAACGATTTTTTTCAAACTTTACATTTTTATTAAATTTTTAATGTGCATTAACGTGAGATAGGTGATTTTCCAGTTGAATACTTCTAAAGTGGGTTTCTTTTGTTTTTTTTTCTATTTTTTTTATTAACTCCTATTTTAAATAGAACACCCGGTATATTATTACATTTTTGAATTCTGCTTAAGATTTTAGAGAAAATTTGTCTATTCAACTAACGCTCTATTTTGTACCGTTTTTGTAGAATTCGTAATTTTTGAAAATTTTTGACAAATACTTAAAAATTAAAAATTAAATATTTAACTATTTATAAGATCACTGTAAAAGGAAGTTGTGTGAGTGTATCACACCAGATTTTTATTTGGTACTATTATTATCAGTACCTACAACAAGCACTTTGTGTCTCTGCTAATATCCATATCTTAAACTAAACTTTTAACTAAAACTAAGACGAAAAACACGTTTTGTATCTCCCAAATTAAAACACAATTTTTAAAATATCAAAAGTACCCAAAAACAGCCGAAAATAGAAAAAATCATCTAAAACACGAATATAAGAAAAACTCGGTCGCCTCGTTCTGACGTCACAGCGATGCAGTTCTTGATAAGGGGTTAGCGGGGGTCGGGCATGAGTTGGCGAATGCAGCGCGAGATCTGTGTTATTCTATCTAATTTACGGTCCTTTGCCGCATGCAGTGTTGCCAGTAAGATGAGGCCAACTCGCACTTCAGATGTAACGAGGCGATTAGTACCTACATATGTTATGCGTATAAAACAACAGCGCCACCTGTGCGAAGTAACTCCAACTATGGTATATGTGTGTAGGTGTATGTAGGTTTTTTACACCTCCGAACAAAAATCTACCAAACGATAGAGGCAGCCAAAATTGCAATTTTAGTTAGTTTTACAGAAAATCGTACGACACTCATTAATGACCAATAGAAAAATTAGTTCACGAGCTGTAACCAAGACAACAACAAAAATTTCTTGGAAATTTTTTGTAGGTATGGATTACTTCTTTTTAAGGTTTGTGTCGTTACAATTTTCTTACCGAATCTGCATTCGAGCATTAATTCATATCCGGAAATTATTATTCGTGCATTCCAACAACGTCCTAATTTGCCCTCGCGTCCCGCTCAGGCAAATTAATACGACGTTATTGGAACGCACTCAAAAAAATTTCCGGAAAGAATTAATGCTCTTATGATATTATATGTGAAAATTTTAAATGTCATGTGGCTTATTTTTTGATAACAAAAGCAGATTCGGATCTTCAAACGCAATTAATAAATAGTTGTCTAAGACGTTTACATGACAGTGGCATAACTGTTCGATCAATAACATCAGATGGCACTCAAACAAACATAGTCACTTACACAAAATTAGGTTGTAAAATCTTAGAGGATGAAATGGTTCCATTTTTTTTCCACCCCGCTGAGCCTACAACGAAGATTTTTTGTATACTGGATCCATGTCACATGTTGAAACTGGCAAGAAATACATTGGCTGAAAAAAATATTAGTAGTTCTTCAGGAAACATTAGTTGGGAGTATCTTAAAGAGCTCGATAATATTCAGCAATCTGAGCAGTTGCGATTAGCAAATAACTTAACATCTCAACACATTTTTTATAAAAATAAAGTGATGAATGTTAAGTTAGCTGCACAAGCCCTTAGTGCTGGCGTAGCAGATGCTATAGAATATTTAAAAGGATGTGGTGTTGATAAATTTAAAAACAGTTCTGCTACTATTGAATTTATTAGATTTATAGATAAAATATTTGATATCCTTAATTGTAGAAACCCTTATGGGAAGGGTTACAAAGCGCCAATAAGACCCGCAACCTTAAAGTATTTTGAGGAAATATTTTCAAAAACTAAAGAGTACCTAAAATGCCTCAAAATTGATGGAATTTCGATACTGTGCCATAATAGGAGAACGTTTGCAGTAGGTTTTATGTTAACTATGGAAAGTACACTTGCTTTGGCCAAAGATATGTTTAGTTTAACCGAAAACCCGTTAAATTATTTCCTATCTTATAAGTGTTCTCAAGATCATTTGGAACTGTTTTTTTCCTGTATTAGGTCCCGTGGAGGGTGGAATAACAATCCTAACTCCCTACAAGTGAAGTGGTCCTTAAGACAATTATTATTTAGGAATTCTGTGTCGTCAAGCGTAAATGCAAATTGTGCCAATTTTAATACATATTGCACTCCGACATTTGAATTTCGCTCTGCAGGTAGGAGAAAAATTGAAGTAAGTAATGACAGTCAAGACATACAAGAAGTTAATTCTTTGGTAAAGTGTTTGGCAAATAGAAATTTGACAGATTTCCAAGAGAATGTAATTTTTTATATTTCAGGTTATATAGTTCGAAATTTAATAAACCTGTCAACATGTACTCACTGCAATGACATTTTACTTTATAATAATAAACCTTGTAATGATGATCATTCTTACGTTTCCTCAGGTGACGGTTTTAAGAAATTTACTAATTCTGTGACTCGTGGTGGTCTGATTTATTCGTCTAGTGTTGTATTTAAAATAATCAGTTTCGTGGAAAAACAATTCAGATACTTAATAGACCAAGAAGGATTGTTAAAAAATAAAAATTTAAATGTAAAAAGTGTATTAATAAACACAGCAATTAACCATTTTACAAATATTATTCACATTTTTGAACCCAAACATCCTGTGGTACAAGAATTTCGGTCCGAAGAATGTCATGAATTTCAGTTAATTAGAAAAATTATCCAACTTTTTATAAAGTGCAGAATGCCTCATCACTCAAAGTTAGTGAACTTACAGTTACACGGTAAAGAGGCTTCAATTAGACACAAAATGACTAAAATAGTATTATTCAAAAACTGTTGACTCATATAAAATTGTACATGGGAGGGAAATAAGGTTTTGGTATTTATTTTTTAAATTAATGGTTTTATATTGTCGGATGTAGAAAATTCTTTGTATGCAACATGTGTGTAAAGCACCTTTTTTCACTCGTGATTGTTTCTTACATCAAAATTTACATTCGTAAAAAAGGTTCACTTTACACACATGTTACATACAAATATTATATTGTATGTTGTGTAAATAACTATTGTCTGTTGTTTTAATTTCTGATTGTTTCCTTAATTTATTCATTACTAATGATGTTATGTGTTAAATTTGTAAAATAATGCTTCTTGGAAATAAATAAGAATGAATAACCCGAGGTGCGTTTTATTTTCTCATTTAACTCTACAGTAATGCAAACATTTAATATTTTTATTCCTATATTGGCTTAAATATTGATTAATATATCCCAGCCTTTTATTATATATTAAAATAAAACCTTTATGTTAATTACTTTGCCAAAAAAAAAAATTAAACTAAGTGCGGCCCAATTGACGTATTTAGCCGAATGAGTGAGAGAGAGACAGCGATACTAAACAACCGCGGGTTTCGTAATTCAGTCATTTGCCTCAGGCCTTTGCCATTGCGCGTCCTTTCCAGTTACTGTAGTATTGAGTTCAATGGTGGACGCATACAACGTTGCTTATACTTAGGGATTTTTTTACAAAAATCTGTAAAAAATCTTAAATTGTTCGTAAAATTAATCTCATTTATCTGTAATTTTTGAATTAACCACACTCAATTTTTTTAAAATAATTTTACCGATATATCTAGTTTATTTACTGTTTACTGATAATATCTTTATTTAATCTACGGATTTATTATTAACGTCGGCAACACTATATTTTACAGACACATACCGCGCTAGTCAAATCCAGTCCCAAAGACCCAGAGACGTGCTAATGGTATGCTATCCTTGTCGCACTAGCAAATAATGAGAGTGACGCATACAAAAACGATTTCTGTGCTAATTTCGTGTAACGATGACGCAGGGATCATCTTTGGCTGAATCCATAGTATATTTTGTGACGTGATGTAACAAATACAATTTTTATGGGAGGCCCAGTTCATTTATTGAGAAGCATATTTTAAATCAGGTATGTATTCTCTTCTTAAATATAATTTGTAGTACGTTTAATAATCTATACTTTTTTAAGAATATCATTTTGTTATCATCTTAATGCAAAAAATACAACTCGTCCTAAGGACTATACTTTCAGCTTTGGTATTATAATTCATAATATTCATTAAAAAATCATGGATAATAAGCGTACTACTTATTAAATTGTCCCTGAGAATATGTTTGTTACGGTCCTGTACAATCCTAGCTGGTCAGCTATCTTCGCGTCAATGAAATACCCGCGAAAATGGTTTGATTTGGGGTTAGGTGTATCAGGTTATTGTTCAGTTATGGCGAATTTTTGAGAAGTGTTTGAAATTAAAAATATCTACCGAAAGGACGCAATGTTTCAATCAAAGTTTAGGCAGGCTAGGGCAGAAACCTCGGACATCAAAGGCAAATCCAAGAACACAGCCCCAGGGTACATAATAAACTACAAAGTTACTATGATAGTTCATTTTTGCTTTTGCAGCGAAGAGACTTCAGAAGTCAGGATACAGCTGGCGTTAGAAAATGACCGAATCGACTCTAAGTATGGGTTTGATAGAGTCCGAGACCAGCAAGAAAGAACCGGTTTTATGTTGAACATGCACACAGTATGACTGTTTATTGCTGCGCTATTCTGTGAACATGATAGTAATTTTGTTTTTAGACCGAAATACTAGACGAAGATAAGAGACTAGTAGCAGCTGTCGACTATTACTTCATGGAAGAAGATGGCACCCGTTTTAAAGTTTCATACCCATTTAAGCCGTACTTCTATATTCTTACACGCAGGGAGTTGCTGCAGGAAGTATCACAATACCTGCTGAAGAAATATACGGGAACTATTGGAAGCATAGAGGAAGTTGTAAAGGAAGATTTAGATTTGGTACCACGTTTTAAATTTTGTAATGATTGTATTTAATATTTTATTTTGCAGCCCAACCATTTAATTGGGCTAAAGCAACATTATTTGAAATTATCGTTTTTCAGTCAAACTGATTTTATGAAAGTTAGGAAAGACATATTAGCAGTTGTGCGAAAAAATAAGAAACGAGAGGATGCCAACCAGTATTACACCGATCTTCTCACTAGCACTTTAACGAATCTGTCAAGTAATCAGGAATCTGTTCATGGTAAAATCACTAC
>CALNHX010007605.1:0-71773 GCA_940337035.1 Agriotes lineatus
ATGGCACAGTTGACGTCGAAGTTCTTGTCAATGACGAATGGAAAAATAACCAGTTAACTAATGTCTGGTATGTACCCAATTGTAAACCCAATTTATTTGCACTAAGTCCAACGCTACATAAGGGCTGCAAATGGGAGATCAATGAAAATGGCATACGCGGTCTACGAAATGGGTGTGTTGTTATTACTGGAGAACAAATCGATGGCTTACCCCATGTAAACATACGAGTCGTCATACCAGAATCACCAGCAAAAATTTACTTTGCAAACAAAACTGCCAGTCTGCAAATGTACCACGAACGGTTTGGCCATCAAGGAAAAAGTCACGTTAAAATGGTATTAAGACAACGCGGAATTCAATACGAGTCCGACGAGAGCGAGTTTTGCAAAGGATGTGTGTTAGGAAAACAAACACAACGTCATTTCGGATCAAGACACGAACGAGCAACGACAAGAGGTGAAACAATAAATGCAGACGTCGATGGACCAATGTCTGTACTATCACTTGGTGGATCAAACTATTTTGTTTGCTTCAAAGATGATTTTACCAAATATCGTCGGGTATTCATGATCAAAAACAAGTCTGAGGTTGCAAGTAAACTTCAAGTCTTTATCAATGAAGCGAAAACAACCGGAATCACGATCAAATCATTTAGGTCGGATGGTGGAAAGGAGTTTGACTGCAAAGATGTTCATAAGGTTTTAGAAAACAATGGGATCGAATTCAAGAAATCTATGCCATACACACCACAACAAAACGGTGCTGCCGAACGGGAAAATCGAATCCTGACCGAATGTGCAAGAACCATGATGCAAACAGCTAACTTACCAACAAAATTCTGGGGTGAAGCAATCAACACTGCAGCTTATATTTTAAATCGTACAGGACCGACACCAATCAAAGGAAAGTCATCTTACGAGCTGTGGTTTGACAAGTCCGCACCTAGAATCGACCAAATGCGTCCGTTTGGTACAGAATGTTATGCACTAGTGCCGAAGCAGAGGCGCCGTAAATGGGATGCTCGAAGTCAACAAGGTATTCTAGTAGGATATGAAGGCGACTTCGATGGATATAGAGTCTGGATACCATCACAAAGCAAAGTTGTTCAATCTGCCAATGTCCAATTCGAACCGGAAAAGCCGCTGGAACCAAGTATTGAAAACTTCATTGATAACTCACAGGAAGAATTAGTTTCAACTGTCGTGGACGAAATTGTTATCAGCAAAAATCAAGGTTCAGAGGAAGATGGACACGAAGATACTGAATCCACCTTGGACGAGAGTAGCGGATCTGACAGAGAAAGTGAAATCGGTGAAAACTCATCTTCACGATATTCACTTCGTGATCGATCAAAGATACAAGCTCCTAAATGGGAAAAGGACTTTCATGTCTACATTACCCAAAGTCAAACGCCAAATACATTCAATGAAGCAATGCAATCAGATGAAAAAGCATCCTGGTTAAATGCAATGAAGGATGAAATCTCATCGCTAGCTGAAAATGAAGTTTGGGAATTGGTTGATTTGCCTGTGGGAAAGCGAGTCATCAACAGTCGTTGGGTTCTAAAAAGGAAGACAAAAGAAAACGGTGAAATTGATAGATTCAAGGCAAGATTAGTCGCAAAAGGCTATGTCCAAGAATACGGTATAAACTATGATGAAACCTTTAGCCCCGTGGCTCGATTCGACACTGTAAGAACAGTGCTGGCAGTTGCCGCAAATGAACAGTTACAGTTGAGACAATTCGATGTTAAGACAGCGTTTCTGTATGGGGAACTAACTGACGAAATTTACATGACTCAACCTGATGGATTTGATGATGGGAGTGGCCGAGTTTGCAGACTTAAGAAAAGTATTTACGGACTCAAACAATCTCCCAGATGTTGGAATCAACGACTAGTTAACTTCCTAACAAAGACTGGCCTAAAGCAATCAACAGCCGATCCATGTCTATTTGTACGCAAACAGCAAGGAAGAAAACTAATAGTAGCCGTCTATGTTGACGATGGACTGATCGCAGGTAGTGATAATATAGTTATCAGCGAGTTCATCAACCAACTGAAGAATGAATTCCAAATCACAGTTGGTCAGTTAGAGAATTATCTAGGAATGCAAATCGAACAGAGAAAAGATGGAACTATCTTTGTACACCAGTCAAGTTATGTTCAAAAAATTATTGATCGATTTAACATGACGAGTGCCAACAAAGTTACCACGCCTCTAGTTGCTGGACAAGTTACTCAGGAACAAAGCCCTCCTATCAAGGATGTACCATATCGCGAAGCAGTGGGATGTCTAATGTTCCTAATGATTACAACCAGACCTGATTTAGCATACGCTGTTGGAAAAGCTTCCCGAGTATTAGACAAACCTAAGGTGAGTGACTGGTCAGCTGTAAAAAGAATGTTTAAGTATTTACAGGGCACAAAAGATTATGGTATCAAATTTCTACCCAGATGGAAAACAGGCCAACTTGAAGCATACAGCGATGCAAGCTATGCTGAAGACAGAGAGTCTGGACGCTCGACCAGTGGTGTAGTCTGCAGATACAGTGGTGGCATAATTTCCTGGAAAAGTCAAAAACAGTCTGTGACAGCACTCTCAACCACCGAAGCCGAGCTAATAGCTGCTTGTGAGGGAGCTAAGGAGATAGTGTGGCTAACTAGGATGTTAAATGAATTAAGCCATTTAACTGAGAAGCCTGTATTATTAATCGACAATCAAAGCACAATTAGACTCATAGGAAATCCAGAGTTCCACAATCGCACGAAGCACATTAAAGTAAGATTTTACTATGTTCGAGAAAAAGTTGAAGATGAAGAAATGGATATAAAGCATGTGAGTAGCAATGATCAATTAGCAGATATCATGACCAAACCATTTCCAAGTGCTCGATTTGAAAAACTTCGTGAAATGATTGGTGTTAGTGCTAAATGCAACTAAAAACAAGTGAGTAGTGCAAACGTTAATGTTTCGTTTAAGAGGAAGTGTTGTAAAAAAAATAAACTTAACATTAACTGTTACTTGTAGCTGTAGCTAATTTGTAACCAAGTCGATACTCTGTACTGTAGCTCTAATGTATCTAACAGTAGTTAAAAACTGATTTGACAGTTCGAATAATGATGTATAATTAGTGTAATAAAATATTCTCAACAAACGGAAAAGACAATAAAATAACATACAATTATTTGGAAAGTATATGGCTGAATAAGTGTTAAAAAAATATAAAATGAGTGTACATAAATTTGACACAAAATATTGAATGGAAAATTTCGTTAATCAAATTTTGCCGCAGTCAGCGCAGCATGGTTTTGTGTGTTCCATACAAATACAGGAACCACAAAACAAGTTCATAAAGAACGGGGATTCCCCTCCAGAAGATAAACTATTTAGAGTAAGAAAGGTAAATCCCCTAAACTCGAGATAAAAGTTTGCTAACATGCAAAACATGCAGAAACGATAAACAATTGAAATGTAGGGACTTACCCGTATGTAAAAGATTCTGCGTGAATACTTAGAAACTAGGGGAACGCCCCAAGAATGTTTTATGCCTAAAAACGGCATAAAATTAGTCCTTTTACGAAATACGAAAAAATAAATTGTAGGAAAAAAACTTACACGAATACACGGGTTGTGTCTGCGAGGCCCAAAGCCCTTCAGGCTGCCAAACGACAGATGATAAAATTAAGACAAATTAAGGAAAACATGTCTTTATTAAAGTTAGGAAGGTACCAAAAAGCTAAAGAAATTAAAAAAATTATTTTAAAAATACAACAAAAAATATATTTGCCTGGGCCTCAGAGACCCAGCCCGTCAACCGGAGGGTTAAGGGAGCTACAGACTCGATAAAGGTAAAGCGAAAAACATTGCTATGAATAGATTACCTTCTGAAGTAGTGAATTTCAGTCTTTAAGGTCGCTACTACTGCTCTCAGCGATTCAAAACAAAAGTGATTTTTTTATATAAAATAGTCTAACCTCGAATATCTAACCAGAACTGGCTAAAATTTTGATTGTAGAAAGTTACGATAAAGGATATCCGTCACCTTTGCATAAATTACCCCTTCTAAACCTTATACCAAGTTTTATAAGATAATCTAATTCAGCATGATAAGTAACGTAGACATGCCAAATTACAGTAAATTTGCTGTATCTGTACTTTTTTAATTAAATAAAATCCTGGTTTTTTTATTATCCTGCTCAGGGCTGCAGCTCCATTAAAATGCGTTTCCAGACCTATGTTTATGGTAATTCTTTTTATGAGTACTATTAGCTCCCTATTTTACTGTATGGGCAAACAGAAGATTCATCAAAGATGCCCTTGAAATTTTCAGTCATGTGCATTATAACACCAGAAAATTGTACCTAATCCTTGTCACTGACATTATATAGACAGTGGCTAATATTGCAACGTGATCATAACCATGATCAAGATTTCCCATAATAAACACAACGGAAATATTTTCAAAGCATGCAGAACAATAAAAAGAAATCATAACCTCGCTTTGTAACAAATGTCAAATAATAGCTCTATATCTTCTGGTGTGTTATAATACACACGACTTTAAAATTCCAAAGGCACCTGTGATGAACTTTCTTTTTGTTTATACGATACTTCATTTTGATATTTCCATAGTTTACAATGTCTGTATTATAGGCATAAAGCAAACTTAGGCAAATGATTATTTGCCTAGGCATATGCTAAGTGCAATGGCAAAAGCAAAATGACTTAACATGAACACAATTTTGCTATTTGCCTGAGCCACAATTCGTTAAAAACCCTTAACCACACAAAACATTTAACAGCCGCTAAATACGTATTTCAACAGCCAAGCTGTAATTTTCATTTTTGGAGAAAAATTTCTAACACGACAAAGTTGGCCAAAGATATGCTCTTCACCAGATCACCAGTGAAAGTCCTGACTATCACTGGTAGGTGATTTGGTGAAGTCTTAACTTTCAGTGATGATTTGGTGAAGAGCCTATCTTCTGCCAACTTTGTCGTATTAGTTTTTCTCCAAGGCTATTGAAATTGACAGCTTAGCTGTCGTAATATGTATTTAGCGGTTGTTAAATATTTGTGTGGTGAGGGTTTTTATCGGTTTCAGGATGTTAAGCCTTTGTTTATGAAATGATCGAACGTTTTTGAATGGTCATTATTTTGGCGCCATTTATTTATGTTGGTGGCACTGTAAGTCTATGTCAAATTCGAGGTTAGCAGGTTAAGTTTTGCGTCAATTTGTGTCAAAACTGACGGAAAACCTAACCTGATAACCTCCAATTTGACATAGACTTACAATACCACCAACATAAATAAATGGCGCCAAAATAATGACCATTCAAAAACGTATTATTTCTGAAGGCACTGTACAAAAGTAGGCTGGTAACTAAGTCATAACTGTATCTGTACGGTAATAGTTCTTTACCATACATGGCAACCATTACCATACTGCAACCGATAAACTATTGAACACACCTCGGACGGTATGAATCATAACAGTCATTAATTTGACAAATGTGGGCAATAAATTAGGAAAATGATTATTTGACTAGTCTAAAGTGGCATTTATTAAACCTTGTTCGCTAAATGAAGATTGTTGAGCCACAGCTCGTACTTAAATGATTTTATTTGGAATGTTGTTTCTATCCAAGTCTGTCTTCAACTGCTTCAATTTCATTGCATGAAATCCAAGTTTTAATTACCGCAATTTTGTTGCCAAGCTGATAAAGTCCATGACGCTCATCCATTACAAATGCCGTAATATTTCGATCATCCAGTGGTCCTCGATCCACTTTTGGTACTGTAGCTACAACAGGGCCACCTGCTAGAAACTTTTGGAATTTTTCTTTGCTGCAAGGTTTAATTTTTTTAGCGGCTGTAACTTGGCCATCTTATGAATTTTTCTTATTCTTTTTTAACAGTGTTTTCTTGCACACCTAACTGAGAGATTCTTAGAGCCAAATTCTTCATTTCTTTTTACTCTCATGTTCTGTCATCTCGCGTATTAAAGGCGTTACTTGACTACATGCCATACACGTATGCTCCACCGTGCATTAGTTTTTATAGCACAGCATAATAGTGCCTGAAGACAGGACCAAATATATTTCTTACTTCAGTATTTGTGCATTGGGAAGTACAATTTTGGTTTAATTCGGCAAAATCTTGAATTTTGAGGATTGATGTTTTGATTCCTAATTCTTCGTCTGAATTAATTTTCATAATTTCAGCAAGTAGATTGGTGGAGCTAAGACCAACCTTTAGTTCTGTCCCTATAAAGAGCTTTATATGGGCTTTGATCTATGACGCAATGGTGATGTATTCTTCTGCCACTGAACGTAGTAAATACCTATCGACCAGCGAGTGGAACCTGCAAAAACAAAAAATAGGAGTACAATAAAAAATATGTTTATTATAAAACAAATCATTATCTTTCATCCATGAGTGGAGTATTTTTTGAACGTCTTGATTGGCGTGGAACCTTGGCTTTGGGGATGCCTTGGACGTCTATGTAAATTTTACATTCAGGCCATAACTGCACAAGCTCTTCAATGATAACCTTCCTTTATTTTTAATTTAAAGAAATAAACAAATATACATACGTACACATTCGTTAATATTGCAAATACAAAATACAAATACGTGAAATGATCACGCTGATCTGGGATGACTGATGTCGAAAACTAGGCTACTCGAGTTTATATAACCACTGTTTGAATGGAAGGAGCCCCGGTCTATTCTTTCGAACACAATAGCATTGTCCAGCCCACCCTTCGCTCTATTGGGACAGGCAAGGGATGGCTTCCGATAATAAAATTGTATGGGCTTCTTTCATATTCAAGAATTTATGACTATATTGTGACCAGGGTTGATCATTGCTGTGGACATTTGGGTCACCAGGGTATTTACATAACACTTCCTTTTGTCCTGGGGTGCCTTTACGCTTGTGACATCCGTCCTGCTGTTTTTCGAATTTATACTTCGACGTTTTTGAGGAGTTAGTCCGCATTGTTTGATGGCGACACAAATCACATTTGGCATCTAACACTTCTTGTTCGCATATGTCGCACTGACGGTTATAGGCCATTCGTCACTCACGTTTTAGATAGCACTGACGTTTATAAATTTGGAACTGCACTTAATGTCAAGTTTCAGTTGATTTAGATCTGCACTTAGTGTCAAGTTTGAATAGATTTATGACCATCCCTTGCACGACAGGCGTTTTTAAGTCGATTACTTTGGTACGCTACACAACCTTTGCGGCGCATTTCGAATGATTGTCTCATATTTTTTATAACTTCTGGTAATTAAAAGCCACTTGTTTTTACCATCTGGAGCAGACTACAGATCTATTAAATCCACTTGGCCATGACCGTTAAAGTCTTTTGATGTAGTAGGTCATACAACAACTTTGTTTCGCGACACTTGTTTGATGTGCAAACTTCACATAATTTTATAAATATTTCAACAGCAATTCTAGGAATGTTCGTTTTCTTCTTTAGATAATGCAAAACTTTGTGTCTGCCTCTGTGACCTGTGGCTGTATGGATTTCATTAAATTTTTTGTAAAATTCTTCTGTGAGAGTCACATAAATACAGTCAAAATTTCAATTTTTTAATATATGGCATTATGTATTTATTATAGAACAACATATGATACATATCTATATGAATTATTTATAAATCTTAAAAATAGTTATTTGTATATCAAGGGGCTGAAGTTTAACTTTTTATCACGAATGCAGATAGAGTTACTGAGGCCCGTAGGGCCAAGGCAAATAAACCACATGAGGGATAAAAAGAAACTTCAGTGCCGAGGGGTATATTAGATTTTTTTATCGAGAAATCCTAAATTGCATCGTTTTAACCAACTTTTTTAGGTTATGTTGATATTGGTCGACGTTTATCTGTCACTCTGCCGCCTACAAAAAGTCGTATGGATTACTTCACTGCCGATTTCTTGTATTTAAAAAAATAATTCATTATTATAATGAAAATACAACGTCTGAAATTTATAGGAATAGTACTTCCACTTCCTGAATTCATCAATTTTAGCTCATGTCATTCAACATTTTCTTAGGTTTATATCTCACCATAGATCTACAACAGTATTACAAATACCCTGAATATTAAAATAATGCTAAACCTACTTATGTTGCATTTTCGTTTTGATTAGGAGTTTATATATGCAGTAACACTCCAAATTTAGGTTGTAGGTGGTGCTATAGTGACTTAATTTGAAACGACGCAAGTTGAAATGGAAAGGTTGGTAGAATTCCATATTTAGATGACGTACGTAATTTGTTGTTGGCAGTCAGTTCGATCCAATAAACTTTTTTGTTATAAAAATAAAAAGTAAAATGCATCCATTATTTATTTAGAGGAGGATAATTTTAGGACAGGATAAAAAATGTTCACCCATTAAATTTTGTTGTAATAGGCAGTCTCGATCTTCGTTCAAATTGATGTCTTCTGCAATCTCTTAATATTTAAAATATTCTTTCTGAAACCCTTATTTAAAGTAGGGGTCTCGATACTCATTTTAGTATAGAAACTTGATCTTTACGAAAACAGTCATAAAATTACTTGGACTCAAATAAACAACTACAAAATTAAATAAGTATAGGCTAAATTATTAGCCTGCAACATGATTCTTATCAAAAATATAAACATTTTGAATTAATTATAATTATTGATTTTTTACTAAAATTTAAAACTGTTTCAGAAAAACTAGTATACATAATACCACAGGAAAATGTCCTTACTGAACTCGGCAGCTTAAAATACTCGGCCTGACGGTGCCTTTATGAAATTCAACAAAGTAACTGTACCCTAACTCCATTGAGCTCATATTGGTTAGCACCCCTTGCTTAACGTGGTATCGTTCAGTGAATATGTTTACACCGCGATCCACTGTCGAAAGCAGTGGAAGCTAGCAAAGAGTTTTCATTTTTACAGAAGTACTTAATGGTTGGAGATGTTCAGAACTAAATAAAATTAAAAACACTTATTTCACATTAAAACATTTTCCAATGTGCAAAATATTGACAGACATTCGCAATCCATCAAAATGAAATTTGTAAAATGTTCTCAAGACTTTAATAACATTGGGAGTACTTCAAGAATTAGGTATTTAAATTAGAAAATCATGTATCAATAGGGTTAAACCTAACTTACATCACACTTATTTTTTGAAAGTGAAAAGTACTAATGTGCACTTGAAAAATGCCAAAGTTAACTCTGTGGGATATTTGCAATTTAATAAAATCGAAAGGAGTCACAGGGTTATTTAATTTGTAAAATGTTCAAAACTAAAATTTGAGGCAATTTAAATTATATAAATAACTTTGTACCACATTTTTTTTATAGGGAAAAATAGTGTTAAGACATTTGAGAACTGTTGGAATTAAATTTATAGTCCATTCACGATGTTTCCTCCCAGCATGCTATGTTAAGGTTGTTGGTAGGCATGCAAAATAACTAGACATAACAAAAGTGGATTGTTTTCAATTTGTGGTTATGATTTTTGAAGGTTTGCATTGTTGCCAGTTAAATGTTTGTTTCCTTTTGTAAAACTTCGGCATTTGGACCTTGCAACTGCAATAATGTCAATAAAGCAGGTGTAAAAGTTGTCATAGTTGTTTTATATCACAGTTTGACTTTTACAACCTAATAAAAACATATAGCAGCCTATGGAGAGGAGGAAACATTGTGAATGGATTATATAAAATGTTCAGAACTTAAGAATCGGAAGGAGTCAAGTAGTTATTTCAGATTCCAAATTTGCTTGTGTTGATAGAATTAAAAACATCTTATTTCACACTGATTTTTTTTCAATGTGTGAAATATTAATATTTAATAAACTGGAAGTAATTAAATTAGTTTTTTTTTGTAGGTTTTCTTACTTAAATATTTTTTCTAAGTGAAAGGCAACTGAAAACTGTCAGAATTAAATATAGAACATGCTCAAAGCTTAATAAAATTGGAAAATGTTAAAGAGATATTTAACATTCTAAATTTACTTCTGTTAGTAGAATTAAAAAGAACTTAAACTGAAATTTTTTTCTATGTTGAAAATATTAACAGACATTTGCAATCAGTCGAAAAATATTTTCCGAGTTGTTTTAAGGCGTAATAAATTGGATGAAAAGAATTTAGTAGATTTTTATGTTATTTTCTACTTACAACATTTTTCTACGAGAAAAATACTAGTATGCAACTAAAAACTGTCAGAATTAAGTATATAAGATGTTAAAGAGTTTATTAAATCGGAAAATGTTAAATGGATATATATAATTTTGAATTGGCCTGTGTTAATATAATTAATAGGTATGTGTGGTACAAGTGAATAAAGTGGCATTTTATCCATACGGGGAAAGCTTTAGCTCACGAAGCAAAGGCGACTGAGATCATTGATCCGAATGGATGTAAATAAGTTTTAAAATTGACTAAATTAGTTTAACTGAATATCTATCATGTTGCTTGTTTTTGTACTAGTTACTACAGTCACACGTATTTATTTTGTTAGTTGTCATGAATTATGGACCATTTTATTCACTACAAGTGCATTTTATCCACCCTCATCATTAAAATGTTACTTTACCATGGAGATTTTCGTAGATAAAATACAGCTTTACAAGTAGATATTGGAAAAAAAAAAATTTATTTCACACAGAAAAATGTTTTCTATATAAAAAATATCAACAGACATTTGCAAGCTATCGGAAGTAGAATTTGAAGTTGTTCAAAATAATAAAATTGGAGGAAGTTACTTCACTTTCAATGCGCGAAATATTATTAGACATTTGAATACTACCAGAATCAGATTACAAGATGTACAGAACTTAATAAAATCCTAAAAAATCAAATGATTATTGACAATTCTAATAGTCATAGAAAGTCAAATGATCATGAACAATTCTGAATTTCGTTGTGTCAATAGAATAAAAGTCAAAAATATCTTATTTCACACTATATGAGCATTAAGTTGGTCATTGCCGATTAATAGAGAATGTTGACGCGTCACCGGAACACGGTAATCTCTCAAAATCGGCAATGACACTTCGCGCTCGAAATACACACAAGATTTTTTCTACAACATCTAAAATGGTCAAAAATAGTGATCTAATAATTAAAAATGAAAATCTTAAGTACATTTTTATTGACGCTGAAATGTGATGTTAATTGTCAATTTGACATTTAAATTTTCTTGTAAAATCAGGCACCAACATTAATAACTGTACACATTGTTTGTTAACATTTATTTTCGTTAATAATAAAAATTGAAATAAGATTTCAATTTCATCAGTGCTTGTTCTTTTTTTAAGCAGTAAACGACAAAATACTTGGGCGTTTGTCTTTCATAGTAACGAGCGTAAACCACTGTAGCACTCGCTCCTCAGAAAACATCAACTTTGCGTTGACAAAAGCAAGCGCAAAAGTCTACTTTCTATAGCAGTATATTAGGCAATAAGTTTAGAAAAGTGATGTTTTACTGAACAAGTATGGCTGGTTTGAGTACGAGCGTTAGCCATACGAGTGCAGTAAAACCACCCATCTAACGTGTTAAATTTTTACATAAAAGTGACATTAAATGTCAAAACATAACCAAGTTGAGCAGAACTCGTTTCTGTGCACAATAAGCAGCTCCAGTTGATTTTATGCATCTGGCATAACTAAAACGTGTTGTTGGTGATACTGTAAGTCTATGTCAAAGTCGAGGTTAGTAGGTTAGGATTTGCATCAGTCTGTGTCAAAACTGACGCAAAACCTAATCTATAACCTCGAATTTGACATAGACTTACAGTGTCACCAACAATACACTTCAGTACTGCCAAACGTAAAACGAATCGCTGTTGCTATGCAGAAAAGTGTTGCTAATGCAGAAACATAAAACATTTCTCAACGATTTTGAATGTAGAAATGTAGTAATTATCAAATGAAATGCGATAAAAACATTTTTAAGTGTGAAACGAATTTAATGAAACTGGAAATGGTATACATTTATAAAATAAAAAATCTATTTCACACTTAAACTCTTTCTCCATGTGCGAAATATGCTATTGCCTGCTTGAAAATTGGCACATTAAAACGGTGAAGTTGAGAGAATTCCGTAACGTGAAAAGGAGGTTATATAATATTATTTATGTATATACATTTATAAAATGATTCACACATAAACATTTGCTAAATATTCTGTGGCAGATCCTAATGTCATTTAATATAACTTGTTTCCCATTTTAAAATGTTGACAATGTACAGTCGCGGAATTAAAAATCCGGACGAGTCTTACAGATGATTTTTGCAATTTTTGGGTAATGTAATTACTTGTATTTTTTGTTCGACTCTTAAATGAGGCATGCTGTCATATACGAGTAATTATTTTGATTTTCACTAATTTCACCACGTAACGTGATAAGTAAAGTAAAGTAAGATATACACTGAATCATTTTAAGTGTCCGGATTTTTAATTCCGCGACTGTACCTGCACGTTGATTATCAAAAGTATAAAGAGCAAATTTAGTAATATTAGTATTTAGATATACCGGGTGACCATAAATGATTGTGATTTTTTTCTTAGGTTGGCACTGTTAATGTTGGTTACCCTGCGGTCAATTTTCACACACTGACAGAAAACCTAACCTGCTAACCTCGAATTTAACATAGACTTAAAATTGACCGCAGGGTTAAGCAACATTAACAGTGTCAACTTAAAAAAAAAATCACAACCATTTATGGTCACCCGGTATAATGTACATTCCGTGTATAATTCAAAACCACCTCGTTTCTTTTTTCTCGATTTTTGTCTTGTTCAGTGTTGTGTTCACCATCATGTGAATCAGGCTGCGTAACCCCTACACCCGAGCGGCAAATACTGCTAATTGTACACCAACTTTTTACAGTAATCACGTTTACTTTCCTTTATCCAATGCATGCAAACTTTTGACAGTTCTGCCATGTCTGATGTAAATGTTGGTTATCAAGTACTATTTTGTTAAGTACAAAGAAATAATAGTGTAGGTCAGAGAACCGCAAAAGTAGACCCACTCTTATTAGGAATATGATTTTTAAGTTCTAACTATCGAGAGATCCAAAAAAAACTGTTCCTCAGCAGGCTGTGGAATGAAAGATCACGTCTTTACTTGTGTCAGCTGGAATCCAATAAATAAAATCATTGGTCTCTTTGTATCTTTGTTCGCTAGCTCCTCCGACGATATGGGGCCGATTAAGTTGTATGATGGCTTAAAATATCGCTAATTGTTAGACTTAGATGGTAGGCCGTTTTTATTTTCAAAAAAGGTTTTAATTAGATTGTGTAATTAGCAAAACTAAGCGTAGTTCACGTGATTTATTATATAGCACTACAGCAGCGCGACATTCAACAAAGTCCCGTGGCTCGGTTGTAGAATGTTCGCCTTCCACGCGGGTGGCCCGGGTACGATTCCCAGTCGGTGCATCTTTTTTGAAATTTGTATTAATGAATCTCTCCTAAATTTGCGAACGGAACCGTAACTCTGGTGATTCACTAGTTAAATAATAATGAAAAGTCATTTTAGGAGCAGAAATCTTTTATTGAGCAAGGACAAAACTGAACTCTGAATAATCCTGTTAAAAGCCCCTGAACGGAAATAAATCGGTAAGGATGCAGATGCAAATCTTGTCTTGTGTTTTTCCATCTTTGAAATAGTTTCTTTTATGTATTTTTCCGCATTCAAATGCTTCATTAAATTTGATTCATAAAAATGTATCACAAGTAATCATTTATCTTAAAAAAATCTTATAATTTCTAAAAAACTGAAACTTCTCTAAAATAGAATTTAAACATTGACTCGTATATTGGGAGACGTATGACTTTTTTCGAGAATAATTGAAAGCCTTTAAGGATGGAATTTAAAGATCTATACTCCATTTACTTGACATCTGCACTGTCAGTGTCAAATTTAAAAAAAATGTCTTGACTATACCTCAAAAATAATGTGTTTTTTATTAGACTGTACAGTAATTTGATTGTTAAAATGTGAAAAATAGCAGTGGTCCCAACTTAATCTCAGTTTGACAGTGCAGATGTCAAGTAAATGGAGTATAGTTAATATTCAAGTAAAAAAGTTTTCTTCCTGGAAACGTGACTACCTCGTTATCATTTGAGAAGAAAACATTTTCACTTCCAAATGTGATATAGAAGGTTAATTAATGAACGGATTTTTTATCTGGTAAATGCAATTCTTTAGAAATAATTAGGTGATTAATACATACAACGATACAATCAATCACAAGCCATGAAAGTTTGAATTTGGACCAAGAGCAATTACTGGACACCAGTCATGGGCGTAGCCAGGGAGTGGCAGGGGTGGGCAGTTGCCCACCCCTAAACATTTATACAGAGCAAAAGGCAGTTGATTTATAATCATTATTGCAATTCACATTCTACATTTCAAAAAAAAAAAGGGGCTACTATCTGCAGCAGATTTGCGGAAACTGATGATATTTTAACTTATAATTTTTATAATTTGTAAAAAATTTAAAAAAAAAGTGGACGTGACTACCTCCCTGGACTTTCCCATACTGGAAACTGTTCATATCGTCTTTATTCAACAGTCTTTACAACATATCAAAATTTCAACTCGATGACTCACGTCTTCACCGTGATAAGCGTTTACACTTTCACGTAAATTGCGGGTAAATATAAAAGAATGTGTAGTTCAAAACGTGACCACCGAGCTTCTGTAGATGGCGCCAAGTGGACAAGCCGCCACTGTGCTAGTTTATGTATTATTTTCCTCAAAACGGCTGTAGCACCGAGGTGAAATTTTCTAAGTACCTGGCAATTATATTTTCTAGGGCATACAAAATCGATTTTTTTATTTTCGCGGAAAAAGATTCTTTGACGCAAAAATATAACAACCGTTAGAATAAAAAAATTATTTTTCAAAAATAGAGGGGGGAGGGGGCCGGTGCGCTTACATATATCCACGAGTGTAATATTTTTTTGCATATTCATATGCTCCATTATGCACTGAGCAATTCAGTGAAAACCCCAGCTACCTATCTTGTTTTGTTTATTAATTAAAGGGGTTTAAATTTTCAAACTTCAAAGCTTCGTAGAGGGCGCCACAGATAATTCATGAGATTCTTTAAAAAAACAGATCGATAGCCCTTTTCGGGGTCTATCAGTGTATGAAGTTTAAACAAATTCCTGTGGGCAGTTTTTGAGAAATGATTTTTAGAAAATTTCCAAAATTTTGACAATTTGTAATTTAGGCCCCTTAACATTTTTCAAAACACATTTTATATCACCTCATTCAGAAAAAAAAATCAATTGAATCGATTCATCCGTTTTTGAGTAATAGGGCGTTAAACTCAAAATTTTCAAAAAATTATAGCGCCCTTCATTTTAAACCTAGCGAGTTCAGCAAAAAACTAACAGATTTGTCTTATGACCCTCTATCGTTATCCGCGATAAAATTTTCAAAATTTTAATCACGAAAACAGTGATACCAAAAAAACATGCGTAACTTCCGCTTCCGGTTTCGGATTTTTTTGAAAAGCTTATTTTGTTGATGAATTTTCGATACACCCCCGCATTCCAAAGCGCATCAAAATCGGAGCAATACTTTCGGATGTAGGAGCGTCACACACCCACACACAGACAGACATTTTTTAAAAACCACTTTTTTCGGTTCCTAGAGGCCCAAAACGGATATTTCTGTGAAAATCTCGATTTCCAACATTTTCATGATTCCAAGACTTCCCTATACCTATGGGTATGGGAAAGTAACTATAATAATAATACTAGTTGATTGTGTAATTACATTTATGCCCCCCTCTAACTGGAATCTTGGCTACGCCCTTGACACCAGTTAAATTAATTTGACAGGATCAGCAGTCAAGATGGTTGGTTTTAAGGATTAATCCTCCAAACACAATTCGAACTACTAATTTAGTCGATTAAATTTGTAAGGTTACCTCTCAAACATGTTGCTTTGGAAAATACCTCTTGCTCAAACACCTCCACTTTGTGTAGGTTTTGATATTTTCACAAGCAATATGTTTTCAGGTAGCATTTTAATTTAATCAACTAATTTAATAGTGCTTACGGTATTATATGTGGCAATTGTTATTTATATTTTAAAATTGGTTTTCTGCTGCACATTGATGCATTTTTAAATACATAAACCATTTCTGAAAAGAGATGAACAGGTTACTATGGCAACAGCTAATAAAACAACAAATGCAGTGCACAATTCACAAGGTTCGTTATGATTGTACTATTTTAGTAAAACATACCTTAATAATGATACAGAGTGTCTCAGTTTTAATGATTTTCACTAATGAATCATATAGGAGATCTTAAAATAAACATGTGCGAGAGTATCATAAATGATTAATAGACGTTACTGCAATTAATAGACTGTATATAGCTTCTCTTTGTGCTGGTGGTGCACACTTTGATCGTCTTTTAAATAAGTCTATACAGGTTAACCTTGTTGGCTACCAGTGTTACTACTATTGGTATTGGGCTACTTTTTGGGGCACAGTTAATCCACTGTGCATTTTGCAAGTATTTGGTTACACGGTGTACAAAAATACTGGCTACACTATTGCCAAACACTGTGCCGATTGAGTCAAGAGAAATGTTTGTTTAAATTTTAAATTTAGTAGTACCCGCTTCTGGACATTTCCCTGGATGGTCGAGATCTGTTGCAGTTAAGAATTTACTAATTATTAGAAAATGGATAAACGTTAATGCTCTTTACATATAATTTACTTGCTTATTTTGAGGTCTGCTGTGTGTTCCATAAGAGAGCTTTAATACTACGACACCCTGCATATAAATTAAGGTTTTAATCCATATTATTTTATTGATTGCTAAGTATTTTTCATTTGCTGTTTGCAGGTTCAACAATCTTTAAAAAACTACAAGTACATACAATTCCAGTATCAGTAGAAAACAAATTTTGCATAAATAAGAAAGTTGCACGGTATCCTTATATCGTTTTGCATAAACAAAACTGAAATTGATTACGCATAAGTTCAGTAAAGCAAATTGCATAAATAAATGATTAATTTCAATGCCGAGGGATTTGGAAATTTGTTGTACAAAACCATGTGTTATAAAAAACTAATAATAATGGTTACATTTCGCAAATTTTAGTCTTATCCAGAAGAAAGTACGTTTTAGAAATGCTTGCGTAGATACTTAGGTAACTGTAGATATTCTTCTTATTAAGAAAAATTTAAAAATTATAGTTTTAATGACTTGTACATCTACTATTGTGTGATGATCTGTTATTATGAATGAAACAAATTCAACATTTCGTAATAGACGGCTGCCAGTTGTTTAATTGAAAAGAGTAGGCACAATCCAGTTTGTAAACTGCTGACTTAATTATGTGTTTGAGCAATGAATGCGCAATAATTATGCAATCGATAAATATTACTAATTGATTAATAAATGAATATAATAATTCGGTGATTATTAAATAATCAATTGTCATTCTGCTCTGGGCAATAGATTACAATTAGCAGTTAAAAATATTGCATAGAATTTGTAATAAAAGCTAGAAACAATACATTTTTGAATTTAATAATGCAATGAGAGTTTTTGAAATGATGTAGAAGTAAAGTTTCTCTAATTGGATCTATTATTTTATATTTATTTATGAAATGTAGTTTTATCAAAGTCGTTTAACTATAACTTCACATTAAGAAATTGCTTTAACAATATAGAGCATAAAAGTAAAATTGCTGTAAGTTTTTGTTTAGTTTATGTAGTGGTTTTTGGTCTTGGACTTGGTTTATTAGATTTTAACAATTTTAATTTGCTTTAAATTCTATTTTTGGGCATTCATTCTTCCCGTTACACTAAAGGACTTTTGTTATATCACAGATAATTGCCATTGCAACTTGTAGCATTTGGGGATTTAAAACAATGAAATTGCAGAGTCAATAATCGAATTGTTCTAGGACTTTATATTGAATCTGAGAGGTTTTACTCTGTTATATGGTTTGGTTTTATTACTCGATGAAACTGTTTATATTAAAGTAGAAGTAAATGAAGAAAGTAAAAATTAGACCACTTAGACGTAAATTATTGTTCTGTTTCTTACTGTATTATGATGCACTTGATTTATTCGTAATTTTCATGATCCTCTTGACTTTCAGGAAGCATTTTTAGTTTTCTTAGTGTTTTGCGTGTCGTGGCAACACCAGCGTTAGTGTCGAAACATATCGAGGCTTGTTAAATACTAGTTGTGGTATGCGTTGTTTTCCTGTATTAATTAGCTAAGCGTTTGAGCGTACACACTAAGATCTATTTGGCAATGTGTTTGAAAAATTTCAGTGTGCGGAGCGCGGTACAAGACACGTCCCGGGCTGACGTACCACTACGGCCACTCGCATAAAGAGGGGGCTAGCGATGAAAATTCTCGCGACAGCAATGCCCCATGCCGTCTGCGGGTCTGGCCGCTGTCGCCGGGGCCCCGCCCGTGCCGGGCGTGGGTTTGCCTCTGGGCATGAGCGGGCCTGCTTCCGTTGGGGGCTTGGTTACGGGTGGCCCGGTCGTGGGGGAAGGTACGTCCAACAACCTGCCACCCGCGCAAGGGCTCATCCAGGGATCCGTTTATCAAGATAGCTATGTATCGTTTCTGAATCAGCCAACCGCCGGTACTGCCTTATTCTTTTTACTTTCTGTGTGTTTCTGTTTGTGCATGCATGTTTAGTTGTTTTGTAGAATAAGTTGTGGTCCGGCCGGAGTTATCGTTTGAGTTCTTTTGTAGTTTCTTGTAGTTTTGTTTTATTAACCTTATGGTGCTGACTGTTTTGTTGATTTCATTGATTTGTCGTGCCGTTTTGCACAGTGTTTTGCGTTTTTGTTAATAACACGAGAGTTGAACGTGCTCTACGTACAGGTGTTAGTGGTTATGGGGGGGCATAGATTTTGCTTGAATAATTTTTTTGTTTTGGTTTGAAGTGAAAGGTATGAAATTATGCAGAAATCAGTATAATATTAAACCGTGCGAGCAATTTTTTAAAATAAATCAAATGAAATGGCCAGAATGCTAACTTTTGATCTTTTCATCTGCTATAGGTGTTTTGTTTCGCTTGGTGTGTCTAAAACGTATGAAATAAATTAAAAGCTCTTTTATTATTGGTTTATTCAGATGTCTTTTTTGAGGAAAATTTGTGCATGCTGTAAAACCAGAATCTTAATTTCACGAATAAAATCTTGGATAAAATTTGAAAATTCAATTCTTGAAAGTATAAATTTTGATGAATGCATGTTAAATATTAATGTAGTTTGTGTATGTTAAATTTTGTAAAGTTGTTGAGTTTGTTATTTTCTTTATTTTTAATTTTTTAGAATTTTCAAAATTTATTGATTATTTAGTTTAAATAAAATTATATAAAAGATGCCCGTATATGTTTTTGCTAATACGTCAAAGCTGCAGTAATTTTGTCATTAATCTAAATACAATCACATTTGGGCGCAAAATTGGTTTTATTGTATTTTATCTTGCCTCCTAATGACAATTTTCTCTCAGCTAAATATAAAATCACGTCATAGAACATTAACTGAAAAATTCATGTTATATACAGTACAGCTAGTATTTTTTGTGTTATTTTAAATAAAAGTATTTTTAATCATACACATTTCTGTCAGTCTGTTACTCAATTTGCAACACTTTTCGTACATTGCACAATATTTTTTAGCAAAAATAATATCAAATTTATATTATCATGCCCAACTATTATTAAAAATATTTTATAACCGATACGGCATTAATTTATTTATTTAAAGATAAAAAATAGTAGAGAGAATTAAAAATTCATGACATAATGGTAAAGAGCAATACTTGAATTAGAACTACATTGTTTTGATGAAACAAAATGTTACGTCACACATAACAGTAGTGTACGAATTAATGTGAACCCAGGAAATTTAAAAAAAAAATTATTTGCCACAGAAGCCTGACAATAATTGTTCTAAAACGATTATGATTTACGGAAGTTATTTTGGCATGTGTCGAGATTTTAATGGTGCTCTTTGTTGTTTTTATCTCTCTTCATCACGACTGACAAGTTTTATATTATAAATTTAATGTATTGAGTGGCTTTGACTAAGGATAATTACAATAATTCCTTGTACTTCTGAATATTTACAACTCTTTCACTTAAGACCTTTCTTATATAGAGAAAGTAACCTCGGAATATATCACTTTTGTGGCACAGTGGCTAGAGTGCCGGACTTGCAGTAAATAAATGCTCGGTTTGAATTACTGTTTCTACAATCCACTGGATTACTACTGAGCCAGGTGACCATTCGCCAAGACTGCACATAAAACACATACACACATGTGACTTGGAGGTAGCACAGTGAGCTTACCTTGAGGCCTAAGTACTTGGTACACCTTTCACTCATAAATCCAATTCTAGAATATCTTGTTTCGTGATGTTTTACTGTCAGATTAATATGAATTGCTAGAAGTTTTTCTTAATCCATAAAAACCTCCGTTCATATTACCCGTCAGGCCTTTTCCCTTGTAAGTTTTTGTTGCTACTTCCAACTGTTATTTAGTTTTCCTGCAGGTTAGAACTAACCCTTTTGGTATTATTTTTATTTTTAATTAAAAGCATTATTTTAACCGATCCGTGTTCGCTTTCCTATTATAAAATCTCTTTCACTGCTCCAAGCTCTCAAGATATATAAAACTTCCATTAGAATGCCTCTTTATCTCCTACATGTGTGTTCGAATCAATATCACGATATTTACTCGTTTCCTTGCTGAAATATGGTATCATCAAAAACCAGCACAACCAGGAGTGTAAGTATTCTCCTTAGCATAGAATTTCGGCTTAGACCGCGTAGTATTTGTATATGAACACCCAGCATTTTCTGGCTTAATGTGCCTTGCACCTTGTGAAGTCGAGCAAAAACCCGCTCGATGGCCATGCTCTTTGGTGGCTCGTGTGAGCATGGCCATCGAGCGGGTTTTTGCTCGACTTCACAAGGTGCAAGGCACATTAAGCCAGAAAATGCTGGGTGTTCATATACAAATACTACGCGGTCTAAGCCGAAATTCTATGCTAAGGAGAATAATTCGAGTAACCGCGAAAGCCTCAAACAATACATAACAGGAGTGTAAGTGTTAACAGAAATTGTTGAAATTGTTAACTACAAAAACCGTTAATAATCATTTTGTTCACATTAATTCACACACTACTGTAAGCAGTGAATTCTATTGTCGATTGAAAACATTTCATTATTCTGTAATTACTAGCGAATTATTTATTGTAAGTAGATCTAGTTTGAAAACAAAAGTTAGTAGAAGGCCATTTACAACCAAAAGTAGCTTCTCCAAATAATTATCTTGATAAACAACACTTTTGAAATCAGTATTAATAGCTAGGATACTTTAAACGACACTAAGTTTTATTAGGAAACCCGCAAAACTTGTAGGTAAAACCAGAAGGCATTTTTGTTTCAATTTTGTTTTTCCACTTTGATTCCTACCACACCTACTTGCACCAAACACCTCCAATCCGCGAGCCCGCGCTGCAGCACAAAATTCAAGCAGTAATCTGAAGCAATCTCCTGCAGGTACCCCGAGTAGTAGACGCAACCGGCAGCCAGGGAACCCGCAGGCCCAGCCATCGCCTCAGTCACAGGCGCCTCCGAACTTGCCCCCGAACCTCCCCAACCAACCGCCCCTGCCTATAATTGACGATCCGCCTATGCCCATCCTAGTTCCTGAAAAAATTGATCCTCCACCCTCCTCGTCCGTCATGATGGAGCCGATCAAAGACCCAAAGGCATTGCCGAGCCCTTACTGTGATTTCTGCTGGGCGATGCGAGAGAGAACAAGAAGACCGGCGGCTCGGAGGAGCTCGTCTCATGCTCCGATTGTGGTAGATCAGGTAAGGGCGATAGGACTGAGGGGAGATCTAGTACTAATAAGAAGAGCAGGAAGAAACGAGTCTAGTGAGTTTTGTGACTGTGAATAGGCGGTTTAGGTGGCATACTTGAGTGTACAGAGCTCGTTTGGAGAATTGTGTTTCTTAAGTTATCAATACGTAATCCAATCATTGAGAAGGCCTTAATGTGACGAACGCTAATGCAGATGAAAGCGAATGCATCTATCACAACAAAATCAAAATGCTAGAGATTGAAATGGTTTATGTGTGTTTACAAACCTCAAATTTTGAACAGTATGGTGTTTTTAAAGGAATTCTAATATAATTATCATGCTTTTCGAAAGCGCTTTAAGTTAATTGCTATCATTATTAATTCGGACGCTATTTTGGGCTGTTTCATTTCTTCAAATAAAATTGAAAACATCCATAATCATGCATCTGATCATCATGGAAATTGTATTTTTTCTTTATTTTAGGAAGCAACATAGATTGGAAAATCAAGGGGGGTCTGTAAAAATGGCGGTCAGGGGTTAACGCAAGCAACAAAAGCTGCGAACTTAAAATTGCACGAGCGTGCTTACCAATTCGTATTTCTTATATACACAAACACCGTAATGCCTTGCAAGAAGGCAGATCGCAATACGATAATTGTATGTCTTATACAGATTAGTCAGATTGTATAACAAGCGATAGACTAAGTTCGTAAATATCACAAAATTGTTCTGGAGACGAGATTGATTGGCAGGACGAGTGTCCATACAGTAAAATAAAAGTCGGTAATATATTTGTATATTATTGAACTTTTGTGCCGTGGGTCTGTGAAATGAAAACTAAATTCTAAAAGCAGTCTTTGAATAGTGAAAAATAAACGCTTTAAGAAATAGAACAGTTTAGGGCTCCAAGATGAAAAACTTTAAGGAACATAATTTGCCAAACTGACGTCTGTTACATCGTTTTTATAGAAAATTTTTCAGAATGGACATTTTATACTGCCATTAAACTGTAAACACTGAGTTTGTTAGGTTTTTTGATCGTCTTGTCAACAGAAACACCAGGTTTATCAAAATGTTCTATGTAGACGTAAGATTAGTTAAATTGAGCCAGTTTTAGCAAAATATCCTATACATATGTAGTGAATGTTTAATATTCTAGGGTTTTTAATGACTAAATAGGCATATTATATGAATCTAGTAAATTAGGCTATGTAACATAAAAGGACCAGCACTGGTTGTTAGTACAATTCTTCAAGTTCCTTCGTTTCGAATTATTAATTTATTTAGTGAAGACGTACTGCCAAATTTGTACAAAACAAAGCAAATCAAAGTCGAACGAAATATCATTTTTATCACGAGTAGCTCGTACTATCTGATATCTATTGAATTTTGGCGTAAGTATGCACATTTATCGAACGAATTGGATTATTTCACAAGCCGATAAAACGTTTGTATCATATACTGTATCTACCTTGATTGATGTATCTTTTGTGTTAGCTCGAAGAAGTTTGTAAAACTCCGAACATGTAGCTGCTTTTATACAGGATGACGTAGCTATTTGAGTTTGAAAAGGAACAAAAATATGTTTACAAACACAGACTGTCTTTGTTTTAAAAGAGATATGAAAGCGCACTGAAGTGGTTATTTTCTTACTTGTTTTACAATTTTCAACTTTCTTTTTATGACAAATTCGTACCAAAAGGCGAGTTTAACAGTATATTTAACTAATCGAAACATTAATTCAACTGTAGTTAAACTGTAAGTAAACTACATAGTTGGATTCACAAAAAAAATGTTGGAAATCATCTAGCTCCTTGCAAAATATCATTTTTCTTTTTTTTTAAATGTCTAATTCCAATTTTATATAAAAATTCTAAACAAAAAGTGTTATACAGGGTGTGACTTAACAATAGCCACTTAATAATTAACTTTTTACACTTTCAAGTAATTAAATGTCTTCAAAGAGTAGAAAATTAGATGTGAAGTTAGACGACTGGTTCAGTAATTTTTTTTGTTATTGCAGTCACACTTTCCTCTGCCTCGTTTTTAACAAACTTCTAGAATAGCTTAAGTTAAAATTACAAAAAACCTGAGGAATTGTCAACCTACATAAATTAAACAAGTAGAGACATGCCAAATGTTGAAACCTGTTTAGAGTGCCTGGGACAGTGAGGGGGAATTTCTAAGCTTGACCACCAGGTGGTAAAACATTAATATTTTACAAGGTTGGTAGAACTGAGTTATTGATATGGTTCTATCAACTTTAGTAATTTAAAATACTGTATCTCCATCGGTGTTGTTATAGACTCTTAACCAAATTAATTTTAGTATCGTTAAGAGCTTCATTACCGCACTGAGTGCGGTAATGGATATCACCGCACTCAGTGCGGTAATGGATAGATATTAACGCACTCAGTGCGGTAATGAATATTACCGCACTCTTTTTATATAAAAAATACTTCGAACCAGAGTTTATTGATGAAGACAAAATATTGAACAATACACGTTTGCTTATGGCACTTAACGAAACTCGTATGATTGCCGCAAAACTCGGCTCACCGCCTCGTTTTGGCAATCAAACTCGTTTGGTTAAGATGCTCATAATCAAACTTATATCGTTAATATCTATAACAGTACCGAGTGATTATAAATGCTTTTCCATAAGTTGCCTTTGAAATATTTGTTGTATAAATAATATGTTGGTGGCACTGTACGTCTATGTCAAATTTGAGGTTAGTAGGTTAGGTTTGGCGTCAGTTTTGACATAGACTGACGCAAAACCTAATCTGATAACCTCGAATTTGACATAGAGTTATAGTGCCAACAACATATTATTCATACAACAAATATTTCATGGAAAAGCATTTATAATCACCCGGTAGATTATGTAATGAAAATTAAACAATTTTTGCTGTGAAAATAAAGGCAGCATACAGGTATCAAGGCAACTGACACTTGTGTGCTTAAATAACGGAAGTGTTCTTACCTTCCAAGCTATTTTCCTGTCAACCTAGTCACATTATTTTTCTAAATATGGCTGTTGCACAAAAAATGTTAAAAATGTTTGTACAGTTAGAAATTGTGCAAGAAGTTACCTAATAACAAATATTTAAGGAGGTTATAGGGGACGTTGCAACATAGACATTTTTCATTTAATGCATGTCTGTGGCACAATAGCTTTGTTCACTGTTGGTCTATTAAATTTGAAATGTATTTATTTGCAAACTTGTAAAGAATTGTAGTTACTTCACTTGGTTTTATTCATACTTTTAAAAATCACAGAAGTGGCGTAGTAAACAAATCTTAATTTCTATTTAAATTGTTATACGATAGCGATATGGTTATATATGGTGGTTATGTTGTCATAATTCTCAGTAATTCGTCAGTTCTACCAATTTTGATGTGGTTAATGTCACTAGATCAACACACTAAAGTGTAAAGAGCCCCACAGACGTCGTTCTTTTCTGGCAGTTTTGTCTGCACTGGTAAAAACAAACGACTTCATCCACACATGAACGGATTGTTTCATTCAGTTTTTCTGATATCATCGCTTCATCAACTGTGATGGAAACTACGACCACGTTGGCAGTGGCGGCGGCAGTGGCTTTACAAGTTTCAAAAACAAAACGTTCAAAATGGGCTAAAGAATGGTTGCTTAAACGAAGGCAATTTTCACACGTAAATCTTTTAAACGAATTACGACTAGAACTGGTTTAATTACCTGCGGATGGATGAAGAAACATATTTAAAGCTACTAACCTTAGTAACACTGTTAATTAAAAAGCAAGTAGGCTTTATTTCTTCTCTCTATCAGATTGTTCTTTGGACTTAACTTTCCAAAGACACGGATGAATTCTATAGAGTGCTATAAACTCAATAATAAATGATTTATTAAAGTTCCTTAAATCACTCATGGTTTATTATTATTTATTATTAAAAAAACTGCTCTACCAGCGAAAGCCATGTCGACGGTACTGATTAAAACTGTCCTTCTTAACTGCGGTGACACACACACGCACAGACTTGAACGAGCTGCGGCAGATATTTTTGAACGCCAACAAGAACGACTGTTTTCGGTCACACACCAACTGTTTTATCCGTACAGCTTTACCTGTGCAGACAAAAGTACCAGAAAAGAACGACGTCTGTGGGGCCCTTAAGGTACTGCCATTAGTGATTTTTTTTATATCTATCCTTATCGCACAATTTTCTCCAACTGGAGATAAAAACATAATCTAACAATAATTTGAATTTACAGCAGTGCCACTACAGCAAACAGAAAATCCCCAAAAACTAGTGTTTTCCCTATTGCACTTCGGAATTTTTCATTTGTTATCTTTATCTCACAAGTTTTTCGCATTCTCACGCGAGGAATGGAATGGCGGTACCTTACACGTAGTGTACTAATCTAGTGATCTTAGATGTGGTAATGACCTTTTCCCCCCCCCCCCGACCGTTCAAGGTCATTCAAATCGATTTTGTGACATCAAAGGAACCGACAGTGAATGTCTACTTGTTTGATTTATGTATGCTGGAATAGCTTGCACAGGATCAGTAGATAATCGTTTTTCTCGTCTATCTACTGTGCCTTCATGAAGGAAATATTGTTCCTACAGAACCATTATAGGCTGGAATGACAAAAATGTACTCGTGTGATTTTATTTGTCCTATCTTCTGGCCTTTATGTTATTGTTTAGACGCACCTATATACTCAAAGCTGGAGAAACAACTCTCACAGCCGTATTCATAGTCGTTCGCCGGCGAGTCGCCGGAGTTTCGTTATGAATAGTATGTTGGCGGCACTGTACGTCTATGTCAAATTCGAGGTTAGCAGGTTAGATTTTGTGTTAATTTCTGTCAAAACTGACGGAAAACCTAACCTGATCACCTCGAATTTGACATAGACGTACAATGCCGCCAACATACTATTCATAACGAAACTCCGGCGACTCGCCGGAGTAACCGCTGGCGAACGACTATGAATACGGCTGTCAGAGTCTTCCAAATCTTAAATATTTTTCTGATAGTAGACGTTGATGAATGTGATGGCAATTCTACTCCTTTAACGTCTCCGTAATTCCTTCCCAGTCTCCGGAAAATGTTATTTTGGCCTTTTTTTTCTAACCCATTTTTATCAATTTCTGTGAGTTTGTAACACTGAACTCAGCCCACTTAATTTTTGTTGTCAGCCCTGAAATACTGCATCAAAAGTGAAAATATTTTCTCTGCCTTGTACTTGCTGGCATCTGTGGCAATACTGTAACTTTGTATTTCGGCAAAACTGCTTTTTTTAAATTATTAGAAAATTTATTTTTGTCAGGTTTTTCTGTCAACGGCTTGTGTTGAATCTGCAACTTAACATACCAGAAGAAGACGTTTATGAAAGATTAGCAAGAGCTTTTGAAGTACATAGAACTTTAATGCCAGATTTTAAATTTTCCACCATTTTTTTAGTTCTAAAAAGTTACTAAAAGAAATTCTACTAACATATACTCCATTTACTTGACATCTGCACTGTCAAATTGACATTGTGTTGGCATCACTGCTATTTTTCACATTTTAACAATTAAATTACTGTACAGTCTAATAAAAAACACATTATTTTTGAGGTATAGTCAAGACATTTTTTTTTAATTTGACACTGACAGTGCAGATGTCAAGTAAATGGAGTATATATTTTTTTAGAGGAATCCAAGTTATGTTAACGTAAACCCTAAATTCTTTGATCTTGAAAATTTTTTTAGGAAAAAAACGTACTTTACAGTCGAACCTCTTTAACTGAAAGTGCCAGGAGAAGACAAAAAAACTCAACTTATCAAAAGTTCAAGTTACCGAATCTTCAATTTTTAAAAATATGCCATAAATTTGTAATACATACTATGTATTTGTTACAGAACGATGTATGGTACATATTTATACAGATTATTTATAAATCTTTAAAAAATACCTAGCAATTACTCACATACAACGTACGAAATATATGAGAATAGTACATAGCTACATACAGTACATATGCAAACATAAGTATTTTCACTAATACTTAATGTTTTTAGTTTTTGTGACTCCATAACGTACGTAAGATGTAACCCAATAGAACAATAATAACACACTACAGCATAGTTGCTCAACTATTTAAAGTAGAAAACTCAAATTAGCAAATTCTTGCAACCTCATCCCAAACTGTGTAAACAAAGCAATTTTTGTACGATCGTCTCAAAATGACAACTTTTTGCACAGTTTCTAGTGTCAAAAGTAACTTTTGTAGCACTCTTAATATTAGCATCCCGAATTATGTCTTTTTTGCACATTGCCATTGGTGGCGTGTTTTAATACTACATTAAAACCGTAAATTTGAATGTCAACATAACCTAGAATGTCTAACACAATGTGGCGGAAAAAGTGTCGCTGAACTAAGTTTTTATATTTCTGTTACGATGGTAGAAAAAATAGCGTATGATACACGTGTATAAGTGCCATTAAAGCATTAGCGTCGCACGTGCTTTAAAGGTGTACCTATACACTAGTATCATAATAATACTATTATGCATATTTAACAAGAGGTGACTGTATATTTTGGGTTTTGCAAGCTTGCTTCGAGGTATTGAAAACTTTGTCTTCTCAAAATTTGAATCATCGAGTGATTTGTATGCGGAAAACTAACAGGAATTACGTTGGGAATGTGTTCGACTCTAATGTAATTTAGTAGGAACTATGACAACGAAATTAAGTCTTTTTACAGTTTAAAAATGAGCAATTAGACCGTCTGTGTAATTGTTTGTTCACTGAGCCAATTTTCTATTTGGATAAACTCTAAATTCTACACGTTTCTGTTTGCATGGTCTAGTTTGAACAGTCATCCTGTATATTGCGAGGCTACAAACTAATATCGTTTAGTATGTGATTTTTCTAGTTTGTTTAGGAATATCGGTAAAGCATAGGTTGTACGCTTAATAATGCTTTAGTCGGTTTTACATTTAGGTCGTTAGTTTCAAAATTCTCGCCAAATAGACTGGGATAACCAAATATATAATCGTAGGGGCTTTAGGTTAAGGTTTACCCCATTTGATGGTTTTGTCTTCCAAATTGTGGTGGGCATTTTGTTCGTGCCGAGATCTGATTTAGCCAAATTATTTATTATCGTCTAGGTTAAGCTCTTATTTAAACCGCTGCTTCATGTGTAATGGATCTTGACTCGATTATTTATTCTAGAGTAGGAAATTTTGAATGGTTTTTACAACTCAGCGACACTATGCAATTCAGATTTTTTCACACGTCAGAGGCACGTAAGAAGCATTCAAAATTTGATAAGTTGTTGTAAGAACAGTTATTTTCCAAGCATTTTAAAAGTGTATTGTTATAGTGCAATAAATGATGCCAATACGAAAAAAGAATTGTTTTATTTAGTGCTGAGGTATAGTGGCACTTCATTTTATGTAAATTTTTCTAATGCAATTGCAAAGATGTTAAACAGTTCGCGCGCACCCCTCATTAGTAACGAAAAGAAAAATTGCA
Source organism: Agriotes lineatus (assembly GCA_940337035.1). Taxonomy (NCBI): domain Eukaryota; kingdom Metazoa; phylum Arthropoda; class Insecta; order Coleoptera; family Elateridae; genus Agriotes; species Agriotes lineatus. Next base: position 29,414 of record CALNHX010007605.1, read on the forward strand.
TAACTTGGAAAGTCACTGTTCTTCGGCACTTATACCCTAGACTCCCACTCTTCTTAAATAAATTGTGATCGGAGCGTGCAGAGTGTAAAAATATTTCCTTTTAGGCCATCCTACATGCCTTCAGTTTACAGCGAATATGATTATTTCTGTGAAAAAGTATCGCTGGCAGTGTATTGAATGCAAGTGCTGCTCTGTGTGTGGAACGTCCGACAACGATGTAAGTTGTAACTTTTTATATTTTGTGAGAGTTAATATTGTTTGTTTATATGTTTTGCACTATGGGCATTTAAAAAAATAGTGAAGTAAACATTTCAGAATAAAATAACTGATAAATTACAAAACAAGATTTTTACTAATATGTATTAAAAATAGAAGTTATTAAAAACCAGGGAATCCTCCATTTTCGACCTGTTGAGATCTATAAACACATTTCTTGTTAACCAGACGCGATTTTTCTTTTGTAAATACATACAGCACCCTGTATATTTCAACCACATTTCTGGTAGAATTTTTATTGTCTTACATATTTTACAGATTTAAAGTGGGATGTAATGGTATAAAAAACCTTGAAAATGCATTTGATTTGGTGGAGGTAATTGATGTATCAACGTTAATAAAAAAGGTTAAATTAGATTCATTATCATGTACGAGGCTCTTCAAATACATCTATTAAAACAATTAAAGACCATAATTTGTTTGTTTAGTGCATTGTTTTTAATGATTTAAAAATATATATTTGCTCTTTGTTGTTTACTTATATGAGATCTGATTTTGTGTTGCTAAATTGAAAAGAAAATCAGTTTGAAGCGTGTAAAGAAGAAAATAATGTTTATATCTTAGAAACGTTAAACACTAATAGCTGGTAACAATGCTGTATGTATACAAGGTGTCCCATTTTCTACCATAATGTATTAGTAACTTTTAATTTATAAGACCTGTGAAATTGGCTAAATTTTATGCCAGTGTGGATGCCAGTTTGGACTTCATTGTCAATTTTCTTCGGAAAGAACAGAAAAAAACTTTTTTTTGTTATTTTATTCAAGTAGTAGGTACATATATTCAGATTATAAGAATGGATTACAATAAAAAACCGAAATTAGAATCAGGCAATTAATTGCGAATTCGAATAAAAATAGAATTTAAAAAATAACTCAAAAAAGTGAGATTCTGAAAACCAGGTAAAAAACAATAGAAATAAAGGTAAGAAGAAGCAATATTGTTGTAATAAAACTAAAACAAGAAGTGAGGTGAAGTGTTGAAAAATGTTTAATATATGAAAAGCTCTATCAAAGCCCAAGTATAAAAATGCATATAGAATTGCACAAAACCAATATTGTAATGGTAGAGTAAGAAAGCTGGGAAAACAAAGTGAGCAAACATCGAAAGAAGTCAGAATGATCTAGCTATGCATGACCGAAGAATGAGCAAAAGAAAGAAAAAGAAATTATGTAAACATAGCAACCGGGGTTTAGAAGATGATGTTTTGATGGAAATAACAGTTGAATGAGAAGCATTGAAGGAACAGCTAAACAAATCGGTGAGAAGGATCACAAAAAGACAATTGTGCAAGTAACACGACATATGAAAAACTTTGGAATAAGGAAACAAGAGACTTAATACAGAATGCGCAAACGAATCAGATATGATATATGACAGTACAACGGTTACTGGTACTGCCTTCATTGTCAACAAGCAGATGAAATATTCTTCTTAACATTGAATTTCGGCTTAGACCGCGTAGTGTTTGTAGATGAACACCCAGCATTCTCTGGCTTAATATGCCTTGCACCTTGTGTGGGTGTTCATCTACAAATACTACGTGGTCTAAGATGAAATTCTATGATAAGAAGAATAATTCGAGTAACCGCGAAAGCCTCAAACAGTATATAAGCAGATGAAACCCTTGATGAAAGAATTCAGAGAAGCCAATGAGGGAATGTTCTATCCAAAAATAAAAGCCTACAAAATCAATGTTACAGCTTAAACCAGTATTAACGACAAAGAAACAATTTGTTACAGTGTAAATACTCTATAACAAAAGCCGTTAGTTTGTTGCCACACAAAAACTACAAAATCGGGAGAATTACGCAAACTCATTGCCCTAACCCTGTTATTATGGGCTGTAACAAGGTTTGCCTGCTTAAGCGCACAGTGAGAAGGCGGGGTTCTTTACGACCTTAGATTAGGGCTACGATACGGTAAACGAAATACAGATGTTAAATGATAGCGCCACCACTTTCTTACTAAATTGGGAAAAACAACACAGGTGGATTCATTCTGAAAGTGGAAGGAAAAGGCTCACCCTTCTACTTCTAGCTTGACAATGCTTGAGCAGCGAACAGCTGAGTTGAACTACCTTTATTTGTATTAACTTACAGCCGTCTGAATTCCTGTACATTGGAAAAATACACATGCAAACCTCAATGACGAATACAAAATAATCAACAAAGAACTCTATTGACGAAGAAAAATATGTAAGTGTCAATGAACATTAAAAGAATTACTCGTTGCAGTTAAAAATACTCGAAAAATGTTAATGAGGTTAATTGCGCAACGTTTAAACTAAACACAAGCGGTAAAAATGACAACAATTACTCAAATAGTGATACGACAATGATTGCTTGATCTCACAATGCAAAACTACATCATTGCATTGAAACTCGACTGTAAAATCTAAAAATTAACTTCAAGGCGACACTTCGATATTTCACTGTAAATTTATATGCGTTACAAATGCTATTAACTAACAAAATACCTGATGGAGGGAATTCAGATGCTCTATATTGATGTCCAACTCAAAGTGCAGATTGCGTCTCAGCCATTGCCACGAAATACGGGAAAGGACTACTGGAAGCTGCATAGGGGCGATATTCGAGCGGGTGTGAGCGGCATTACATCCCCAGGACGGGTTAATTGAATGAAGCCCGTACAACAGGCAGATTCGGGACTCCATTCCAATGGCAAGTTTAGCATACAGGCGAGGTTTTCACTTAAAATCCGCTTTACGCATGATTGGAGGTACCTAGCTCCACGGTACAGAAAGAAACCTTCGGCCAAACGTTCACCAGCACGTCACTTTACACAGGGCTTGACGATAGCAACAATGTAGTTTCACTACTTTCTATAATTTCGACTACAACTTACTACGCGGCGAGGCTTGCCTCGCCTCGGAAACAACGACCACCCTTGTGAACGATCTCAAGGCGCAGGTGTTGCTTAATATTGGTACTCTCTTGGACTCACGGAAATATAGAGAGTGACGTCGCACTGTTTAGCGAATTTTCGTTTATGAAGGGGAAACACTTGTAGGCCAACCAAACACCTTGCTGGCGTCAATGATAAGGGCAGATTGCGTCACCCAGACGGCATGCGAGAAGAAAGTACAATTGGAATTAAATATTGATGAACGTAAATAAGCTGAGAGACGCTGATCTTTAAAACGAATGGAATAAAGTTTTGGCTACACCATGCGCGTCACACAATGTAATATTTAAGATCGTTTTAGAAGGTGTTGGAAGAGCTTTTGAATTGTGATCGTGGCGAACTTAGTGAAAGGAAGCGGCGTAAAGCAGAGGTAGTTTAAAGTTGAGGCGGTTGGCGCTGGTCAGGAAAAGTTTAAAGGAGTTTTAGTTTTGTTTACGCCGACGTATGATAACGTGGTCCAGTGGCGGTGTTTACACTGACGAAGGAAAGTATAAATCAAAAGATGACAAGAGACAACGAGAGAAAAACCGAAAATGGAAATCGGTGAGATGTTTAACTCAATGCAGGCAATGTTTAATCAATATACTGGGTGTCTTAAAAAAAATTACATCTAGTATGCTTTGAAGTTCCCATGATGCAATCCAAAAATTTTCTTAAAATTGGCAAGACTGTAAGTTTATATCAAATGCGAGGTTAACAGGTTGTTTTGCGTCAGTTTGTGTCAAAGCTGACACAAAACATAACCTACTAACCTCGAATTTGACATCGACTTACAGTCTTGCCAATTTCAAGTAAAATTGTAGATTGCATTATGGGAAATTCAAAACCTAGATGTAACTCATTTTAAGCCACCCGGTATAACTGAGATGAGAAAAGAAATACGGAAAAATAATGAGATACTCGAATAAACACTCTGCACAAAATTAGAAGAAAACAGGAAAACAATAAAATAAGACTATATAATGACGTCATAGTGAACCTGAGGGACGAACTAAACAAGAAGCAAAGGGAATTGAAAGAGGAAAGAAAAGAACTAACAAGAAAAATGTCAATGATGGAACAAAGGATGGAATGGCAAGAGAAAAAAGATAAAAAGTATACTGTGGAGATTAAAGGAAAAGCGTTGAACAAAAACGAAACAGCAAAAGAAGTGAAATAATTCCTGAAGGACAAAATTGTGTGTAATAAAAAATGGCAATGGTAAAGAATTACCAATAACTATCATAAAGCTGGCTAACTGGAATGACAAACAAGCGGTTATGGGAAATAAAAATAAACTAAAAGGATCCTATATCTATATATAGAGAAAATGATTTGGCATGGAAGGAACAACAAATACAAAATGAACTACAGAAAATTGCAAAAGAAAATAAAACTGTAGGAAGGGAAGTGAGGTTGGGATACAATAAGATTACCATACAAAATGAGATATATATGTGGGATGAAAAGTTAATGGAATAAAAAAGCAAGCAAAAACTAAAAGATAGAAATAACCGGGAAAACATGAAGATGGACATAGCAATGAACATGGACAGTGAAGATGGAAAAATAGATCCAAAGCAAAGAAATCCGGGAAGAATAATTAATATCGGACAGTGGAATGTTAGAACACTACATCAGGTGGGAAAGCTGGGGCAAGTTGTGAAAGAAATGGAAAAATATAATGTTGGTTTACTAGGTATAAGAGAAGCAAGATGGAAATGGAGAGATAAAGACAACAGATGACCATAGTTTCTTATACTCTGGCAGAAAAGAAGAGGACGCAGACCATGAATATGGAGTGGGTATAATTCTAAACAACATGGGTGGCAAAGGATTACAAGTACTATTAGAAATCTACAACAAAGCGTGGATAACAGAAAAAATACCGGAAGATTGGGAGACTGCAATAATTCTACCAATATACAAAAAAGGAGACAGTAAAAAATGTAATAACTACAGAGGAATCACTCTTCTCAGTGTATCTATTAAATTATATGAGAAAATACTGGACAAAGGGCTTAGAATGGAAGTGGAGGATTACCTAAATAACGCACAGAGTGGTTTCAGGAAAGGAAAAAGTGCTCATGATCATGTCTTTGCTGTCAAACAACTAATTACTAAGAACTTAGCACAAAATAGAACAGCCACATTTGCGTTTATTGACCTGGAAAAGGCGTTCGACACAGTACCCAGGAAGAGAGTATGGGAAAGCCTACAAAGAAGAGGGGTAAACGAGAAATTGGCAAGAGCAATTAAAAGTATGTACAGGAAGAACTTCAATTATGTAATAAGCAAGAACATGAAATCAGAGTCATTCCAAACGAAAGATGGACTAAGACGAGGGGGTGGATTAAGTCCGATACTATTTATTACATTTATGGATGATATAATCAGTACGTGCTCAAGGAATAATAAAACAATTATGGTCGGCTATAAGAACCTAAAAAGAGTTGCAATATAAGAGGGAGCTTTTGCCGATGATGTAATAATGGCAGAAAATGAGCAAGATCTGCAACGAAATTTAGAGATCTGGAACACGACCTTAACAGAGTACGGAATGAAAATGAATAAAGAGAAAACGAAAGTAATGCAAATAGGAGACCACGGAAAATACAGATCGAAGGTACAAAATTACAACAGGTGAACTCGTTTCAATATCTCGGGGTAGAAATAGATAGTACAGGGAATGAAGATATAGACATTAACAACAGAATAGCAAACAAGAAAGATGTATCAAAAACGACAAAGCTTAACATATTCAAAACCATCTTTAGACCAGTTTTAACGTACGGATGCGAATCGTGGGTTTTAACAGCTAGAGAAAAAAGCAAATTACAAGCCGTAGAGATGAAGTACCTCAAAAAAGTCAGAGGAGTTACCAAGAAGGACAGGATCAGAAACGAACAAATTCGACAAGAATTACAAATACAATCATTAATGGAATTTATTGAACAAAGGCAATTGAGCTGGTGGGGACATCTACAGCGGATAGAGCAATCGAGACCTGTGAAACAAGTATGGGTGGCTAGAATACAGAAAATGAAAAGAAGAAGACCTAAAAAGACATGGGATAACATCATTGGAGAGATATTACAAAAAAGAGGGTGTACATGGGGTGAAGCTAAAGCAAAGGCAAGAAATAAAAAGGACTGGACAAAATTTGTATATAATGTGTAAAGTGCCAAGTGTTATTGTTTAATCTAAGTTTGTAAACCACACACCATTAGATGGTAGAGTGGAACTGATAATATATACAGTGTGTCCAAGATAAGGAGGGCCAGTATGGGGATCTCGGTAATGGTAAGAGATACAAATTTGGTTAAATGGGAAGAAAGTTGCGCAATTAAAGGACTAAAAAAATTACGTCTAGAAATCCTTGATATTATTTTTCGCTTTTGAATTATCTCAAAAAAACCGAATTTTTGGATTTTATTTTTTATTTTTTTCTGGAGTTAATATTAAAGTTAGAGCGAAACTGATTAAACTTCTTTGTAGCAACTTTTAGTCGACTTAATGATTAAGATATCAATTTTTTTATCCGACGTTTCGTATTCGAGAAACCATCATCAACTTCATTTTTTTAAATACGGTCCTGGTTTTTTGATGCCAAATTTGCAAAGCCCTTGTTACTCTGAATTCAACAATGTACCACATATTATGATTTAATTACGTTTCGAGCTTTTTTCTGATCATCATCAGAAAATTTTTTAGATACGGACCTGTATTTCTCATAATTTTGTAAAAATAAGTTCATACAGTAAAATATTAAAATGCACATCATAATGTCATAATTCTGATACATTAATTTAATAAGCAACCAATAACTATTAACAATAAACAAAAAAGAAATGAACAAAAGATAGACAGAAAGAATAACAAAACGAACATCGAAACCATTTAATAGGTATTAAATTTACAGAAGGTATTCAAAAAGGTTGCCATCATTCTCCATGCATAAATAACATCTAACTGTAGAATCTAAAACATTATTCAGCAATACTGGCATTATACTTTGAAAGGCTTCAAGAACCAATCTTCTAAGTTCTTCTTCTATTTCAAAACGTTAAATACCTATTACATTGTTTCAAGGCTCGTTTTCTCATTCTTTCTGCCTATCTTTTGTTCATTTATTTGTTGTTTATTGTTAATAGTTATTGGTTGCTTATTAAATTAATGTATCAGAATTATGACATTATGATGTGCATTTTAATATTTTTATCGGTTGCAGGATATTAATCCCTTGTTTACATATACAAAAGTAGGCTGGTAACTAAATCATAACTGATCTGTAGGGTAATAGTCCATTACCGTACATGGCAACCATAACCATACAGCAACCGATAAACTATTGAACAAATCACGGATGTTATGAATCGTAACAGCCTCAGATGTTTTAAAATCCTCGCTCTGCGAGCTCGGATTTCAATACATCTGCGGCAGTTATGATACTCATAACATTCCTAGATATGTTAATAGCTATAACGGCATCTAAAAACGCCTATCTTACTGTATGAACTTGTTTTTACAAAATTATGAGAAATGCAGGTCCGTATCTAAAAAAATTTCTGATGATGATCAGAAAAAGCTCGAAACGTAATTAAATCATAATATGCGGTACATTGTTGAATTCAGAGTAACAAGAGCTTTGCAAATTTGGCATAAAAAAACCAGGACCGTATTTAAAAAATGAAGTTGATGATGGTTTCTCGAAGACGAAACGTCGGATAAAAAAATTGATAACGTAATCATTAAGTCCACTAAAAGTTGCTATAAAGAAGTTTAATCAGTTTTGCTCTAACTTTAATATTAACGCCAGCAAAAAATAAAAAAGAAAATCCAAAAGTTCGGTTCTTTTGAGATAATTCAAAAACGAAAAATCATATCAAGGATTTCTAGACGTAATTTTTTTAGTCCTTTAATTGCGCAACTTTCTTCCCATTTAACCAAATTTGTATCTCTTACAATTACCGAGATCCCCATACTGGCCCTCCTTATCTTGGACACACTGTATATAATGGGTGTTTCAATAAGAGCGCAAGATTTCAGTGTTCAATAAAACATGGTTTTCTGTAGCAAAGTATTGAAATATTTATTGATTTAGAAAATATACATTTGGGAATTATGTATGAAACAAAATATATTGTAAATGGCAGCCACGGCTTTGCTGGCATATGCGTACCCTTTTGACGAAATTTTCAATAACGTTATTGAATACATGTGATGGTATTTCATTGATACAGCGTCTAATTTTGGCTTTCAATGCTTTGATGGTTGCAGGCTTATTGGCATAAACCTGTGACTTCAGATAACCCCACAGCCAGAAGTCTAAAGGCGTTAAATCGCAAGAGCGTGGAGGCCAATTCTGGTCACCAAATCGGGAAATGACACGACCAGGAGCAAACTCGTGCAAGATCGTCAATGTTTCACGGGCGGTATGACATGTGGCACCGTCCTGCTGAAACCACATGTCGTCAAGATCAATAGCTTCCAAATGAGGCACAAGAAACTGTGTTATCATAGCATGATAATGGTGGCAATTAAACTTTCACCATTTTGATAATAATTTTTGACAATCGGGACGCGTTGTTCTACCGTGTAATGCTCCATGTTTACTAACTCCCATCTGTCAACTTTCGATCTGTCACGTCATAATCATGTGACATTATGACTGTCAAACATGGCGCGCAATTCAAATCTTGCGCTCTTATTGAAACACCCTTTATATATATAATTCTAAGACCGGACTTCAGAAAGCAAATGATACAATGGCAACCAATATCAGAAAGAATAATTACTGTAAGAATAAATATAAGCAACCAAAAAATGATGATAGTACAATGCTATGCCCCAACAGAAATTGCAGAAAGTGAAGAGAAAGCACTTTTCTATTCTATGCTGAACAGAACCGCTGATCAATAGAAGATGTGTGGCTACAATGTAAACAAGCGTTTCAGAAACCTTCCTTAAAAATACTTCAAGTAAAAAAAGGCAGCATGCCGAATGGATAAGCCAAGATACATGGAAGAGAGTGAGAGTAAGAAAAAAAATTGAAAAACAAAGTATTACAGACAAAAGATGAAAACAAGAAAAAATAACTTCAGAAAAAATATGTAACTGCCAGCAGAGAAGTTAAGAAAAGTTTTAAAAGTGAAAAGAGAAAGCACCTGGAAAACTTAGCGAGGTGGTAACAGTAAGGAACTATTCAAGACAAAGGAACTAATGGGGAAAGAGAGAAAGACAACAAGCATACAAATAAAGAACAAAGAGGGACAAACACTCTCTACAATTGAACAACAACTACAACGTTGGAAAGAACATTTTGAAGAGGTAATGAATATAAAACAAGAAGAAATACAGATACCAGAAATACTTCAAGTCCTGGAATTAGATATTAATACAGATACACCAACGGAAACAGAAGTACGAAAGGCAATACAACAAATGAAAAGTGGAAAAGCACCGGGAGTAGATGGAATAACAGCAGACATGATGAAAATTGACGTAGATACTACAGTAAGAAAATTTGGAAAGAGGAAACTTTTCCAGCAGAATGGAAAACAGGGGTAGTAGTCACAATACCAAAGAATGGAGATCTACAAAAGTGTAGTACCTGGCAAGAGGGATTACTTTGCTCTGTATAGTAAATAAACTATTTTATAGAATTATTGTAAATAGAATAACTGTGTTAGATACAGATTTACGAAAAGAACAAGTGGGTTTTAGAGCTGGCTGTTCTTGTGCCGATAACATAAATACGCTGAGAATTATAATTGAACAATCTCTAGAATACCAGTCACCATTACAATTACTTTTCATAGATTATGAGCGCGCCTTTGACTCCATCAGTAGAGAATGTACTGGGTGACTATAAATGATTGTGACTTTTTTTCTTATGTTGGCACTGTTTATGTTGGTGGCACTGTAAGTCTATGTCAAATTCGAGGTTAGCAGGTTAGGTTTTGCGTCAGTTTTGACACAGAATGACGCAAAACCTAACCTGCGAACATTAAATTTGACATAGACTTACAGTGCCACCAACATAAACAGTGCCAACACAAGAGAAAAAATCACAATCATTTATATAATCCATTCAGAAAACTCCTGTGACGTAAAAGTCACCATCAGTTGGTTAATATGAAAATCTCTAGTAGGGTGTTAGTAATTTTTACATTTTATGTTGACGCCATTTTCAATTTAAATTTCAAGGTTTTTTTTTACTTTCACTTTAACATTTGAATTATTGAAGTACATTTCATTGCATATATAATACAAGATTACTTACTAAAGTTATTAATAAATTATGTTTTTACTTTGTTTCACTAAAACTACGATTCATATTTAAGTTTAGCAAAATAACAAATAATTTTTCATAACCTTACTTGAAAGTTTGACGTTAAGTACATTCACTAAAAAGGTTGATAGGTTCTGTACATAAAGTACACTCCAAAATTTTCATTTGACAGCGTAAACGTTACGGGAGTTAACTGAATGGATAATAGTCACCCGGTATATGGGTATTACTGAAAAACAGAATAACACCAGAAAAGCTAATCGGCCTAATTAAAGAAGGATGCACCAACCCCAAATGCAAAGTACTCTTAAATGGCCAAATGTCACAAGCCTCTGCAACAGAAACCGGAGTTAAGCAAGGGTGCATACTATCACCTTTATCATTCGTAATTGTGCTAGATAATGTAATGAAAGAAACAGTAAACGACAATACAAAAGGAATCGGTTGGGGTTTGACAAAAACACTGGAAGACCTGGAATACGCAGACGATGTGTGTCTGATTACACAGAAACTACCAAATATGCAATCAAAAATAGACAAAGTAAAAGCTGAATCAAAGAAAATAGGATTTAATATAAATAAAGCGAAAACGAAGCTAATCAAAGTTAATGCAACAAACACAGACAAGAAATTACAAACTTTTATAAATAAGTGTCTTAGACATATTTTAAAAATATGGTGGCCAGAAACAATCACAAATGTTGAATTGTGGAAAAGAACTAAACAACTAGAAATAAGTACAGAAATTAAAAGAAGAAAATACGGATGGTTAGGCCATACACTAAGGAAGACAAAAACAATACCCATACCGGAGTGTTTTAGAATGGAACCCCCAGGGAAAAAGAGCTAGAGGAAGACCCCGACACACATGGAGAAGAAATATAACAGAAGAGACTAAAATGTCATTTTCTCAACTTAAAGTAATAGCTGATGAAGCAGAGGTGGAGAGACTTAATTAACAACCATTATTATTATAATTTTTTACACCACTAAACTGTTAATTTAGACTTAAATTAACCGGGAAAATACTAAAAATGGGAGAAAAAGGCGAAAATACAGCAAATAGTCTTCACACACAGGTATAGAGAGAGTATATTGCAAAGCATGAATTTCAGTTAAATGAATTGAACGAACAAACTGGGCGGAAAGTGACAGCCTCAACATCGAGATAAATTACATTTTAGTATGAGAATATACATACAAGGAAAATGTTGGAAGAACAATGAGCGTAGGAAAGTTGTTGCAAAGAAAAAACAAAAATAATTACATCAAGAGACTTAAAGGGAGTTAGAAGAATGGAGAAAACGTTAAACAAGCTGAAAAAATTTGAGATTATGGAAGACAGTTACTACAAAAAGCAATGGAATCATTCTATCAATTAATCACTAAAAAAAAAGATACTAAAGTAAAAAAAGACATATAATAGGAGAATTGGATGAAATGCTATATAGAAGGATCAAATACTTCTCAAAACTTTTAAATATAGATGGACAACCGAAAATTGAAACCAGTATAGGGCTAGACTCCAATTACGATGAAGTTAAACACCTACAATAGAAGCGATTGGGGATATAGTAAGAAAAACGAAAGTAAATCACCTGGTGAAGACCTAATACCAGCTGAGTTTATGAAATATGGATGAAAGCAAATATAACAATTGTACTTGTTGCATAAAATATTTATCAAAATTCAGTATAATTTCAGGTCTGGTACAAATTGTCATAGAATTATTTAATGTCGAAGAAACCATATTTTTTTGTCTTTAAAATAATGCCTCAAGTGAGTCTAGGTATTATAATAAAAGGGCAACAACCCATACAATCTGATAGAAATGCACACCCTGTATACATGGAGTTATTTCCTTTATTTCTAGCCTTTAAATTCGTTTTTTGAAACTGATATAACTGATAACCCTATAATAATGAACATCCAGTGTGTACAAAAATTATATTTTTATAATTATCTTATAATTGTGAAATATATGGCCGATATTGAATAAACAAGGGAAATTGATCTTAAAAACAAGTGCAACATTTAACTATCATATCTCATTTGTTTCTAAGTGTAATTGATAGCTTGTTTAATATTTACATTTTATATTACTTGTTTATCTTTACATCAGGGCAAATGCTAAATAAAAATACGTTTATGAGGCAAACTCACAATTACAGCTTTTTGAACAATTCATTTAGGTAAGTACGTAATATTTTAAATATCGTGGGTAACGTTGAACCATTAAATGTGCAACTTCCAGAACTGTGACGTTACAACTTGCGTAGAACTTTTTATTTCAATACATGTATAACGTTCAAAATTGTGCAATTTCGAATCCATTTCTATTTATAACTGTTTTACAACCACTTGAGCATGCCCCGACCTCCAAAATAATATTGCAGCAATACAATCAATCAATTCAGCAATTGCTGCAACTGTTGTTGTAGCTATTAAGCCCAGTTTTTTGGTACTCGCTCGAGATATTTAACAAACTATGTCTATTCAATTTTAGGACCAACTACTATTTTGTGATGATTGTGATCGGGGTTACCACATGTACTGCCTGGCTCCACCTCTTACCACCCCACCTGAGGGCTCGTGGTCGTGCAAGCTGTGCATCGACCAGTTCCATAAATAGCTGTCGCGCTAACAGCGACAGCTTGATCTTAATTCCTAAGTTTTTATTCTTACTGTCGTTTAATTTCGAGTTGTGATTCCATGTCATTTGGTACAGTTGACGGTGACCTGGATGCTATTCCTACCTAAGTATTTTTCTTAGAGTTTCGTACTTAAGGTGCAAACAGTGGTACTTAACTTGACTGTGTTGTATTGAGCCGAAGTTGTGTTTCTCGACTAATTACTGCCTATTGTTTAGTAGCTACCTCGTTGGTTTAAGCGTAATACCGTAACTTACTGGTTTCTATTTTGTATGCAGATTTGGTTATTTTTGCAGTTAGCCGATTGTTTAAGTAGGAATAATGTAGGTATGACTTAATAGTTCTGTAAATTGTCATAACGTATATTTAACAACAAATTATAAAATTGTATATGATTTTTATTATATAAATATAATTTCTTAAAATTTATAGTTTGCTTTATTCCTTTGCAAATATTGAATCAGAAATTTTGGTGTTTTCTTCAATTTTAGTCTTGTTGCTATTGAAAATGTTTGTATCGAGCAAATTATAATATCTGCTCCATGCATTTACTGTTCAAGACAAAATCAATTCTTTATTATTGCTCCAATTCCCAATAAAAACATGAGGGAATTAGAAAAAAATTCAGTTAGTTAACACCGAAAGCACTACAAGCACACCGATAAAATAAAAATTTGAGAAGATCAAGAAAGGAAAACAATTAATGGAGGAAAAAGTAAGAAAACAAGCAACCTGTGTAGGGGGTGTAGAGTAACAGAAAAAGTAAAAGAGAGACAATACTTGAACTGTAGGAGAAATGGGAAGAGATACGTTGTGATCTAGACGGATTTTGTGTTTATCTTGTAATCATGCAGAGTTCATTGGTGTAGATATTTCTAAAAATTATGTGCAACTTCTGCTTGAACCGAAAATCAAAATACCGTGATTTTCCTAAAATTTGATTCATACACCAAAACCAGTGTTTAGAGTCAGGGCCGTAACTAGGCAAACTTTTATTGTAGGCAAGCCAACATTTTTGCGCCTTTCAGTAAACTAACGATACATATGACTTCTATATTTATCTCCGGATATTCAAAAATATCTACAACAGTTCTAATTAAAGTTTTAAAAGTAAACAAATAAATTTTAAAATAACAAAATACAACAAATAAAATAAGATAAAACCAAATTATAAAACACAATTCTAATTTAAAAAAATACACATTATTATGTAGTCAGTAGAACACTTTACAAATCCCTATATATAAACATGCGGTGTACCTGCGTTTCTGCGTGACCATTTCCTCGGTGCCGATCAGGAACATTTCACCTAAAATCGGAACACCACTGCATATGCATTTATCACTTTTTCTTAATTTCTAAATTCATGTAATTCCCATTGTTAAGTGATTCAGTATTATTAGCAGCATTAAGATATTTTTACCTATTTTGTAGATAATTTCAACCACAATTTAATCCAGCAAAAGATGTTTTTCTTGCAGTGCGCTTTCTGTATTAAAGACGTTGAAAACATTTTCTTTTGTGACTTTCTTATACAGAGTTGAATTTCAAAAATGTAATGGTATATTACTGGACGAGTGGAGAAACTAATAAGACTTTCACTCGTCGATTTTATACATGAGGTGAAGCTGAGTGTGGAAAGACAAACAAGTGACTGATTTAGTTTAACACGAGTGCTGTATAGCGTTTTGTTCAATCATGCCACTGAATTTTTGCTTGATTTATATAAAAAAACAATAACAAATTAAATTTGTTTGTATTATACATTTCGCAGTACTGAAGTGTATTGTCAGTCTATGTCAAATTCGAGGTTGGTAGGTTTCGTTTTGTTTGTTAGTTGACACAGACTGACACAAATCTTAACCTGCAAATCTTGAATTTGACATATTTTGGGAGTGGAGGAAACTATTGAGCACTAAATGTTTACCTCACTGTCTTCGTCTACGTTGTTATAGCAAACAATGTGAGTGAGCAAAACTAACGCTTTCTCGTTCTATATCCAAGTAAGAAACAACATGTTTCAACAGTGGGATTGAACAAAAATTATTTTAATTAGAATAAGACCAACTACTCTACGTCAGTATGTTAAAATAATACAATATGAATAAATAATACATACAATATATAATTAAAATAAGGCCACCTTACGGTGGGCTGAAAAGCTAATATTTCTAATGCTAAAATCGTTAATATTACAAATTTATTTGTAAAATTGCCCACTTGTTTACTGGTTTTTTTATTAGTACCAAAGAAATTTTGTTTTTTTCAGTGCAACTTTGGCGCCCCTTGCTGCTTGCACCTGCAGGCGGGGGCCTACTCGGCCTCTACCTAGTTACGGCCCTGTTTAGAGTTCAGTGTGTTGCCATAGAAATGATTGTCATTTAGATTCTCCCACTCAGAAGATTCTGAAGAACTTCCAAAATGTTTTAAAAAAGTCTTCGTATCGTTAGCTTTCCTATAGTAGCACGATAACAAAAAATAATAAATACTTTATTTTTTATAAATTAGTTTACTTTAATTGGAAAAATTCATCTTTGAAATGTGTCGAGTTAAAATGATTTTAACTTTTAATTGTAATAATAACGGAGATTTCTATGTAATCCCATTGAAAGTTGGACACCCTGTACACAAACATATAACTATTTAATAATTGTATGAAGTTCATTTCGGTACTTGTTTATTTTATAAAGGAATGTAACATTTTGGATATGTGATCACAAAATATTTTTTTTGTGAGATCAACGTTTCAAGTGGAAATTTTTATTACTTTCAAAAATTATGTTTAGAAATTTATTTACTAGGTAATTTACATGTATCAATCTTTATTTACATTATCTAATTGCATCCATTAGGTAAAAATTATTTAAAAAAAGTACTTTTATGTTTAGAACTGTTATAAATAACTGTATAACAGAACTGCTAGAATAGACAAGGGGGATTATTTGTGATTTTCAAGAGATCTTTTGCCACATATAACCCAATGAGTGAAGGAATTGGTAATAAAGTAATTCATTGTTTTACAATTTTTTGTAGGTGGCGGGGCGGCAGATAAATGTCAACCGACATCAACATAACTTACAAAAGTTGGTTAATATGTTGTAATTTCATGATTTCTCGATTTAAACAAATCCAAAATGTACCCCTCGGCACTGAAGTTGCTTTTTATCCCTCATGTGGCTTATTTTCCATGGCACTACAGGCCTCGGCAACTAAATCCACACTCATGATAAAAAGTTAAACTTCAGTACCTTCGTATACAAGTTCATATTAAGGGATGGTTCAACAAACCAAGGATAAAGTTATCCAGGTAATAAATACCCTAGAAACGATTGCTGTAACAGGAAATTATGACAATTATTCTAGGTATACCGGGTGACAATGAGACCAGGGCCATGTTTATATCTTCTTTATTTATGAGTCGATTTAGATAAAATTTTATATGAATGGGGGGGTTACTTGAGAAAATGTTTTGGGCATTTTTTCAATATCTTTTTTAATTAATAATAAAACGTTTTGAACTTTTGCATGGCGATTTATATGTTTATAAAGAATTCCAAGTTTACTTCATTTTAAAAAAAAATCACAGTAAACCTTTTTTTTTAATTTGAAAAATGTCTCAAGTTACCCTCAAAGTGCGGTATCTTGAGACATGTACAGTCGCGGAATTAAAAATCCGGGCACTTAAAATGCTTCAGTGTATATCTTACTTTACTTTACTTATCGTGTTACCTGGTGAGATTAGTCAAAGTCAAAATAATTACTCGTATATGACAGTATGCCTCATTGTTTAACTGTCAATTGCTAACCTAGAAACGCAAAGCCCAATTTACATTACCCAAACATTTCAAAAATCCTCTATAAGACTCGGCCGGATGTTAAATTCCGCGACTGTACATTTTAGCTCTGAAAAATGTACAACAAATGCATGTGTCTTAAAAAACACTGTTCTAAAGATTACTTGGGACACCTAAACTTAAAAAGATATATGTAGGTAAGTAATTTCATTATAAATAACAGGATAAATGGAAAATAAATTAAAAATTGCAATTTATGTTCTTTATCAAATCAGAAACCAATAACACTACAAATTGTTTTTATTAACTACAACAAAAAACAAAACGTATTCTTAAAGATAATACTATGATTTATTTATTAACTTATTTATACGTTAACATCACTTTCGACTATGCAGTCTGTTCAACAAAAAAGCCCCGTCTTCTAGCTACTTTATTATCTATTTTAGACCCAATAAACTTGATATAAAATCAAATGGCACATAAAAACCTACATTTTAACACTATCAAAAAAATTTTATCTTCAATTGTTTCAGAGTGGCGACGTCACATGCATTTTTTTTAAATGACACTGTATATATTTTTTTACATTTTCTGGTAGAGGTTTTTTTTTCTCTTTTCAACAATATAAATATTTTATGCCCTTACATAAGAAAATTTTCGAGAAAAATTAAAAAACTTTTATCTGTGGGAGGCCATGATACAAAACTATAAACAAAAGTGTAACTCAGAAAAACAAAACAATAAACACTTTAGATTATTCTGAAATCTGATAGTTAAAGCGTTTGGCTACTATTTGTTTTGTTTTTCTGAGTTACTCTTTTGTTTACAGTTTTGTATCATGGCCTCCCACTGTGAAAAAGTTTTTGTAATTTTTCACGATAATTTTTTTATGCAAGTGCATGAAATATTTATATTGTTGAAAAGAGAAAAAAAAACCTCTACCAGAAAATGTCAAAAAATATATACAGTGTCATTTAAAAAAATTGCATGTGACGTCACCACTCTGAAACAATTGAAGATAAAAATTTGTTGATTGTGTTAAAATGTAGGTTTTTATGTGTCATTTGATTTGATATAAGGTTTATTGGGTCTAAAATAAATAATAAAGTAGCTAGAAGGTGGGGCCCTTTTTGTTGAACAGGCTGTATATAGTCCGTTCAGTAAACATAAAAACACCAAGTGGCCTTTGATTTCCTAAATTTCATGAGTGTACTTCCAAAATCGATCTTTGTCTATGAGTGTACTTAGAAAAAGTTACTAAAACAAATAGGTTAAGGGTATGGCATTTAATTAGCATCTGTCATAAATATTGTAAACTAGCTGACCCGGCAAACGTTGTTTTGGATTATGACATGATGGGAAAAACCCTTCAAACCATTAAGCACAGAATCATAAAAGTATGACTGCAAATGGAAAGTCGTACAGTGTATAGAAAAACACACTTTCGATATTTTCCAATTTTCCCGCTTTCCTTTTGGATTTTTCCGAATTTTCTTTTTTGCTAAACCACCTCGGGAGTAAGACAAACAAAACAAAAAAAAATCATCCAAATCGGTCAAGTCGTTCTCGAGTTTTTGCGTTACTAACACACTGCGATTGATTTTTATATTACAACAGATCAATAAAAAACCAATTAGGGCAGGCTTTGATATGTGTTATACGTTTGGCAGTACTGAAGTGTATTGTCAGTCTATGTCAAATTCGAGATTTGCAGGTTAAGTTTTACGTCAGTCTGTGTCAAACAACAAACAAAACCTAACCTTTTAATCTCAAATTTGACATAGACTGACAATATACTTCAGTACTGCTAAACGTATAACACATATCAAGACCTGCTCAGAATATTTTTTTTTATCTCATGGTATTAAAGTTCTCTAGTTTGAACCACGTGAGTGTTAGTTAACAGTGTTTTCGTTCTGATTTTTTTTGCTTTCTTTTTATTTGTTTAAAAACCAATCTTTTTTAAGACGGATAAAATTAAATGACATGGTCATTGTTTTTCCGACTTACCGTATGCTATTTGGAAAGTAACTAGAATTTGAATTTGTCGCTACTTTCAGTTGCTCGTATAAATATAGTACCTTAGTGTAGACTTTACATGTAGCGACTTGCTATTATCAATGCGGTACAAGCTAACTTGGTTTTTTCACCTGTCAAATAAAATAATTTAGAAATGTCAATGGCTTATTCTAGCTTTCGTGGTACATTTTAAGCATAAAAAACAACAAATATTGATGATTAGCATTGATACTCAAGTACCAAAATAGTACTAAGCTCTTTCTGGCATAAATTTCAAATCATTATATTCTCACTTGTAATATAACAAGTGGAATGATTATTATCGATGATTTTTTTTCCGAGTTAAAACCGGAACCTAAATTTAACAAGTGCGTAGCACGAATTAAATTTGCTGTTTCGGTTTTAATGAGTAAAAATCATCGATCATTAATCATTACACAAATTATATTTGGAAAGAGAATATATTGAATGAAATGCAAAATATCTTTTTTTTTTCTTAAGTTGGCACTGCTAATGTTGGTTACCCTGTTGTTTTTAAGTTTTTAAGTATATGTCAAATTCGAGGTTAACAGGTTAGGTTTTGTGTCAGTTTGGGTCAAAACTGACGGTAACCTAACCTGCTAACCTCGATTTTGACATAGACCTAAAATTGACAGCAGGGTAAGCAACATTAACAGTGCAAACCTAAGAAAAAAATCACAACCATTTATAATCACCCGTAAAAACAATACGAAAATAAATTACTACCACTGTGATAATGTATAACTAGGCATTTGCATGCACCTCCTTGGTTGAAATAGCGTCACGTGATACATGAATTATATTCTCTTCCTAAATATAATTCCTAGTACGAGTAATAATCTTCTTCAGTATATATTATTTAAACATAATTCCAATGCAAGAAAATACAACTTACTTTTTATATTATAACTCATAATATTCATCAAAAATCATCGATAATAAGCGCACTACTTATTATATTACCGTTGAATATATCACGAGCTGTACAAGTAATATTTTACACAATATAAAGAAATTTGAATATTTACTGCACCTATATAATTGTCGTGTAGCGCCAGCGTGGCTCGGTGGTTAGAGCATTGGACTGCGGCGCGGAAGTCTGGAGTTCAAATCCCAGATCGATGCTTGGCGGGCAGCCTACCCAATCGCTTTAAATAATTAGGAACCTGCGTTCGAAACAATATGGGGTAATAATGCGGTTGTCTAATGCGTGATGCTCGCCACATCACCACGTGTCACGAATTTGACACGCGACAGCTGGATGTGATAGAGCGAGGATATGGAAGCTCTAACTTCAGCCTTGCAGGCCAAGCTCTTTCATGGGGTGTTAGTGCCTCACCATTATACGGATGGGCCCATAATTATACAGAGAGATTTGCTTGACTACGAACACGGCAGACGATATGTCAAATTTACAAATGCCGAGAATTTGACTTTGACAGTTCTCGTATTTTGTCAGTAGATAATATCTGCTGTCATTTCTGTCTTAAAATCGATAACTACGAAGCAACGGAACAGTGCAAATTGTAAAATGGTATAATCAGGGTCCAACGGTCCGGGAAATTCAAAATTCTTTCACAACATTTGGAAATAGGAGTTCTTCATCGTTATCAACGTTAAGTGGAGTTATTTAAAATTTTGGAAACTTTGGATGTGTTTCTCCCCAAAAGCACAAAGAGCCTAATGTTCCCAACAAAGACAGGAATTTAAAAGAGGTGTGTATTACCGCTAACGACTATCCAGATTATTCATTTAAATAAATTGCAGAACTAGTAGATTTAGCTGCGATATTCTGCCCATTGGCCATTTCAGAAGTATGGAATTTTGTGAAACTGTGACAGAAATGCAGAAAACCTCCTCTGGAAACTAACGATTTGAAGAACTGCGGTTAAAAATTAAAGGGGTTGTTCAGAGTACTAGCACTAATACGTCGGCTAATGTGCGGAGAAGTTTCTATGCTCGCTTAGGATATTGTTTAGCGCAAGAAGGCAGGTTCTTTGAACACGAGCCAATTTAAACTTCTTGAATTTTGTTGTTTGAAATAAAAATAGTTTTATTTTTGTTTACATCTTTTTTTTTACTATGAGTTAGTTTGTTCCGAAGAAATTATTTCTTTCTTCAGAATGCGTTTTACTTTGTGAACTACCTTCTTTTACTTTATCGTTAGTCTCTAAAAATCCTGTTCAACTCTGAATTTATCACCTGAATTAATCACAGAATAACACAGTAGGTACCTCATACATTCTATCTGTGTTATAATAATTAACAAAAATTACACTAGGCGTGGATGCCTCGTCTGCGTTGAACAATTACTTAAACAATCAACGCAGGCGATCCGTGAATTATTATCAGAGTACAGTTACGGACACCTTAAAGTGCACGGTTTTTTGTTACTATGGTTATTTTTGCGATTTTTCGGCTTATTAAATGAGGGTTTCTCCAGTGGCGTTGCTTGTGATTGTAAGAATAGGTATTACTTTTTTAATGTTTGTATTTTAGCAAAGTTTCACAAGTAAACAAACTATACATGTAATAATATGTATTTAATAAATATGTATCAGTATTCAATTGCTTAAATTGCTACTACGCTTTGCAGTTTGTTTCGCATAGGGTTGACCAATGTGTCCATATTGTATCCTCGCAGTTCCTTCCAAGCATTTATTATTCTTTCCCATAATTCATCTGCGTTGTTTGGTGCAAAATCCCTGGTATAAATTTTTGTAGTTAAATACCCCCAAACATTTTCGATAGGGTTCAAGTCCGGACTTTTTGCAGGCCATGGTAATAAATTGATATTATTCTCATCAAACCATCAATGAACAATCCCTGCTGCATGCACAGGACAGTTATCCTGTGAAAATAATGTTATCAATTACGTTAACATAAACAAAATTAATTAATTAAGTAATATCTTGCCTGTTGAAAAGTAAATTGATTAGGAAAGGCCTCTCTTACAGATGGCAGCATCACATTTTGCAAAATATTGCGATAATTTTCAGCATTCAGTCGACCATTAATTCTATAGCATGCCCCAGATCCGTGAGCATTGATCCATCCCCATACGTTTACAGAGAATCGTCCACTACTTAAGGGTTGAACATAATATTGTTCCTCAAATCTTGAATTTTGTGGTCCATACACCCTTAATCGTCAATTGGTAAATGATTGAAATACCTTTTCATCTGAGAAAACAGTCCTGTTCCAAAAATCGTCGATTTCATTCAAATAGTCGGTTGCAAACTGTATTCTTCGTTCTTTGTTCTCTGAGGTTAAAAAAACTTCTTGCAGAAGTCTCTACTGCCAACGATTTTTAATTTTGAAAATGCAGCTCTTGCTGACATGCAAATCTGCTGCGACTCGACTCAGCGACCAGTTCTCTTCCAGTTTTGTAATAGCTCGCATTTTCTCTGCTTCTGACAAATGTCTGGGAATTTTTCGAGTTTTCAGTTCTATGACAGTTGATGACAAACGTAAACGTCAAAACTCGACGTCTATGATTAGAATATCGTATTACACGCTAAAAATCTGCCGTGCACTTTGAGTTGGCCGTAACGGTACATGCACAATTGCTTCAACTATACTCCAACCGAAATTTTGGAATTCAGAACAAGCCCTGATTTGAAATTAATTTAAAAGTGTATCCACAAATCACTACACATTTATAGATTCTCTGGTGTTCGGAAGAGTAATTAAACAACAAGGGGCAATTTTGAAGTTTATAAAGAACAAAATGCACACAATTGTTGCTTATACTTAATGCTAAGATCACCGACCCTGTGTAAACGGTATAAGGGGTTACAGATTATGTATATATATATCAAACTCAAAATCGGTAGGTACCCGATGAAGGTACAGATGTTTGAATTTGCTGGTGATATGAAATAATTTACAAATAATTATTAAAATACAAGCAATTGTAAATAATAAAAAAAACATAAATATGTCTATTAATTTATTGTTGTGGTTCAAGTAGAATAAAAATAGTCAGAGGTAAAAATGTAATTTTGGGTTGTTATAAAAAAAGGAGCGAAGCAGAAAGGATAACAAAGTTGTTAGTTTAAATCCAAGTAAAGTAGTATTTGAGATCTAATTAACTAAAGCATATGAATGTTTAACAAGAGATAACTGAGTATTTGGAATAATATTTTACAATTAAATATTGGTTACATAAGTCTCTTTCATGTATTTTGCCAGTTCAGCATATACTGCTATTCTTGGCAGGGATCACTCAAGGGTTTTTCACTGTTTGAATCACTAGTCACTTTTGTCTATTGTTTGTTAACTTGTAGTGAACATTATAGTATATTCCGAGTGTTTTAATTTAAGTCACTATGGGTTAGTCTATTGGATTATTCACCGTCACTGTTTATTAGATCAATTGGCAATTTTCTTTTTAACCTAATGTGCATTGCTTTGCGACCTATGCCGTAGTACGTTGCACCTTCACATATATTTATATTATCATAAAATGTTTTTGTTATCGTTGTGATATACTCTTTTATTGTTGGAATGTCTGTTTCTTTATGTAGCTGCGTGTTTCTAACAAACCATTCAGCTTTGGTTATAATACGTATGACTTTATTTTGGAGCACTTGGAGTTTATTCAAGTTGGTGTTTGACGTAGCACCCCAGACACTACATCCATATGTTAAAACTGGTCTTATTATAGATTTGTAGATCAGAGTTCCGCATTTAATTTGAAGTGAGGATTTTTTGTTTAATATCGGGTATAACATACTCAGTCTGACATACGATTCGGATAATTTTTTGTTTATATGAAATCCCCAACTTAATCTTCTATCTAAATAGATACCGAGATAGCGAACTGCGCTATCCTTTGGGTTCCACTGTATTGGAGTATTGTTAATAATTAGCATTTGAGGGTCTGAAGGTCTGCGCAGCGTGAAGATTTTTGCTTCGCATTTTTCTGCGTTTATATTGATGCACCATTTTTCAAACCACTCATTTAGTTCATCAATACAGCTTTGTAGGTTATTGGCTGCGTTGTTTATATCAGAATCTTGGGTGATGATTGCTGTATCGTCAGCGTACATGGCTAGACTTGCGGTTGGTGGTGTGGTTATGTCATACATATATATATTAGACAAGGTGGGCCCCAGGATCGAACCTTGGGGAACCCCAGCATTGATTTTATGGGTGAGAGACGTATGTGAGTTCACTCTTACATGAAAACATCTATCAGAAAGAAATGATTTTATGGTGAGTAGTAGATATGATGGAACATTTACCGTTATCATTTTTTGTATTAATCCGTTTATCCATATTCGATCAAAGGCCCGTGCTACATCCACAAAGGCTATTAGTGTATGCATTTTGTTTTCATAGCCTTCCTCTATTTTTTCTGTAATTCTTAATACTTGATGGGTAGTAGAGTGGAATTGTCTAAAACCAAATTGCAGGTGTGGGATAATTTTGTTGATCTCCAGATATTTGTTGAGCCTTGTATGTATTGCCCGTTCGAGAAGTTTAGAGACAGTAGATAGAAGGCTAATTGGCCGGAAGTTTAACGGGTTATCGTGCGGCTTGCCGGGTTTAGGAATCATTAAAATTACAGCCTGTCTCCAAGTAATGGGAAAATAGCCAATTCTTAGGCAAGCATTAAATATGGATACTAGGTAGGATATACATTTGTTTGGTAGATTTTTTAGGAGTATGTTTGGAATCAGATCTTTTCCTGGAGCTTTCTTGGAGTTAAGTTTTTCAATGTACTGTTTAATTTCTGTTGGCGATACAGGATCAATGAGCGGGGTGCCAGTAGGGATAAAATTACTAATATTTGATTCTATTTGATGAATATGTTTTGCATTTGATTGCTTTTGAGTTGTAGTGAACGTATTTTCTAATTGTTGAGCAAATATTTCACATTTATCTTGATCTTCTGGATAGGAACGACCTTGAATTTTGAGCGTTGGGATGA
This sequence comes from Agriotes lineatus, assembly GCA_940337035.1. Classification (NCBI taxonomy): domain Eukaryota; kingdom Metazoa; phylum Arthropoda; class Insecta; order Coleoptera; family Elateridae; genus Agriotes; species Agriotes lineatus. The sequence goes on from CALNHX010007605.1 coordinate 54,317, forward strand.
TTGATGGTTGTCTTAGTATTCTCTTTGTGGCTCTCCACATGCTGGGGTCTCCTGGGGTAAGAGATTCTATGTGGTTTCTGTAAGAGGTTATTCTTAATTGCTCCAGTTCATACCTAACTTGTCTAATAAGCCTATTCAATTGTCCCTTTACCACGGGGTTTCGGGTTTTTTGCCATAGGCATCGCATTCTATGTTTTTCACTTATTAGCTGCTGTATATATATTGGTATGTTATGGTCGTTATTAGGGCCATACTTCCGTAAACCAATGGTTGCTTGTCGGATTGCAAGAGTAGCTGCTTCTTGGAATGCATCAACTGTGTTGTTAATATCTTCTTGCGAGTTTAAGTTAGTTGGGCAATTTAATTGAATATTTATATTAATCCTAAATTTTTACCAATCTACAGGGCCATTAATTAACTTTGGAAGCTGTGGGTAATGTTGAGGCGAACAGTTGAGTGTAATTACAACGGGTAAGTGATCTGAGTCCAACTCCGTGATTACTGATTGATTTATTGGTATTGTAAGGTTTTTGTGCAAAATAATATCTAGAATATCAGGTAACTGGTTATGCCTGTACGGGAAATATGTATAATCCGTGGGCGCGGATATTAAAATAGCTAGCTTGGAGGTGTAGTGACTGAGTTTCGCCCCGTTAGGGTTATTTACTCTGCATCCCCAGTTAAGATGTTTGCAATTGAGATCTCCAGCTAGTAATGTAGGGTGCTTGCCTTCAAAGATTTTTTTGAGTTCGTCCAGGCTAAGCTGATTATTGGGTGGCTTATAAGCTGATACTATTCTGAGTGGAGCATAATTATTTATGCTTACTTTAATAGCTACTGCTTCTAAGTATCTAATATTTTCTAGGTCAAATGGGGATGCATCAAGAGTTTTTTTAATTATGATAGCAGAGCCTCCCCACCCCACTTCGGTGACTCTGTCTTTCCTATGTATGTGATATCCAGGTATTGCAAATTTTTCTTTGAGAACTAGGTGCGTTTCCGTGATGCATGCTATGTCGATTCTGTATCTTGCCATGAATGAGATTAATATTGATCTTTGGCTTTTGATGCCGTTAGCATTCCAATTTAATATAATTAACTTGTCGAGAGGGTTTTGATTATTTACCGCCATTTTGAAATAACATTGGGATTAATGATATTATAAAATTTCGAATTTGATCAAGGTGAGGAGTGATAATGTCGATAATAGTTTGCAGTATACTAGATATAATGGTACTTGAATTTGAAGCCGTTTGATTGTATTGGTTGTGATCGCTGGTTCCAGGAGTGTTAGGGTTTTTGTTCAAGACAGCTGCATAGGTGGGGTTTGAAGTGATTTTTCCCGTTATAGAAGCATTGGGATTCGTTGGTCTGATAATATTAAATGTTCGAGCATTACTATTTTTCTTTATGTATGGACATCCTCTATAGTTCGCCGTGTGGTCTCCTCCACAATTGACACATTTGGGGGAATCGGTATTCTTGTTTTTTGAGCACTTGGAGTAATGATGACTCTCCATACATTTCACACAACGTGGTGGTAAGTGGCAGTAGTTCTTGGTGTGCCCTACCAACTGACAATTTGTGCACTGGGGGATATCAAAATTCCTGCGTCTAGGTTCTACAGATACTACACAATGCAGTAGTCTGTTTAGATTTAATATTTCTGCTTTTGTGGTCGCCGATTCGGTATCAAAGGGCACACCTGAAACCGCCCCACGGTGTTTTTTTGGTCGCCGGCATCCGGTATCAACTAACACCTCCTTGAAACCACTTTAGTCGTATTTGTTGTCGTCGGATGCGGTATTAAGGTACGACGCTCAAATCTGCCCCTAAAACCAACTTTGTATCTTTTTTAGGCCAGGGTTCCGATACTGTATCACAAGAATCGAGAAAGAATTTGCCTTCATAGAGGTTACAACTATTGCGCAAATTGCGATCTGTGGGGCATCCCTCCGGTCATTTTCGACCAGAAGTAAGGGCCCGACATACCTGTCCATCGGCCTGGTGTTGCCTTACGGTCAGACGCAAATTACAGCTTTCGCTTAGACCCCGAGGCATGCGCAAATCCGTTGCCCTAAACCGGCCAAATTCTCCGTGCGTCGTCGGAATTTTGACGAGGTAAGGACTTGGTCCGGGTGACCGTCGAGCACTAGTACTGCCAAATTCACCTCAGAGGAGAACCGCAACACGGGTATTTATCGAAATTTACTAATATTTGTTTGACATCGAATATACGAAACGCCGCCATTTTATGCTAATGTTAAATCCAAGAATCGTCAGTTCAGAGCTATAACGCGAAAGCTAGGCGATATTATGAGGCAATCGTTCCAAATACCAAGCCATTTCAATCCTGATCCGCGTATGGTGGGCTGCAGATCTTCCAGAGCCAGTTTCGTGCCCACAGTCCAAGATGACCTGACTTGTAATTTATAGACTTATATAATGTGTTCTCGGTCTATAAAGTTGGGTTATGAATCGGACTTTGGCATCTGAACTACTCATGGCAAAATTAAATGAATGACCAAAGTAATTGGGTAAACATTATCCAGGCAATAGCATTAGGTTACTATTTCGCAACAGCCTTACACCTGTTAGGTGCATCTTGAAAATTTATTATTTTTTTCAAAATATTGATTTTTTGGATCATAGTCTTCATTCTTCCTTTTTAAATAAGCAAAAACTTTTGAATATTTACCAATGCTTATGCCGTGCTTAATGCTGATAGAACTTTTCAGTAGGTATCAAGTAGTGACTTAACAACGAGTCCGGTAGGTACGTTTTCATGGCCTAGGCCGGTAGCACTTAAAGAGGCCTGTGATTCGTGTTAGACATTTGAAGTGTATTGTTAGAGACACTGTCAATCTATGTCACACTCCAGGTTAGCAGGTTAGGTTTTTCGTCAATCTGAGACGAACTGACACAAAACCTAACCTCGAATTTGACAATACCCTTCAATGCTATCAAACGTATAACACGAATCACAGCATTTTGAAAGTAAATAATTCGGGATATTTTTTAATAAAATCAAAAGGTGTCTTTTGTTGTTCAGTATAAAAAAAGTATACGACATTCGGCAGGTATTCGGTTTATGCTTAGCTAACGGCCTAATATCGTAAATATTTCATAGAAATGTTCTCTTCCAACTTTAAGTTAGAGTGTAAAGGCTTATTGTTAATCACAAATGCTTATATAGTTGTTAGTAACATAACTGTTTCTGAATTTAACAGAATAATGATAATTGTAAATGAAAATATACTTTTCAATTAATTTATAAGACCAGTTCTGGCAACACGTTCACGTAATATGGTGCACCACTCGTTTATATTGATATAAACTGAATTGTGCGCCCTAAATATGTATAGTGGTTGTAATTGTCACTAACATAATTATTTTGTTTACAGTGCATTAGCTTTCCCACTATTAAATGCCATTAAGAATTCTGAATAAACTACGGCTAATAACTCCTTTTTTTCATTTTCCACTTATCCTTATTTTAGGTTTGTACCTCAGTGTGGTATTAAATTATTTGCAGGTTGACTTAGTTCCGTTAGTCTTTCAATAAATTATTTAACTATATTATTTCGAATCAATAGTGTAAATATTTCAACTGCAAAAAAGAATTATTAATGCCGTTCTTAGCCGGTAATGCTCTTCTCCATCTCGTTTTGATATTGCGAGACGAGGGACCAGAAAATTCCTCTTTGTGGTGGTTTTAAACGCAAGACTGCACATTTAATAAAGCAACGTTTGTATACATGTCGATTGGTTTATTTAGCCGTTGAGAATAACTTAGAAAGTAGAATCTTCGTTGAGTTTATAAATCAACACATTGTCGCAGGCCAGCAGGCGACTTGCATTTCAATTTATAATTAATCATACCCTGTCGCAAGCCCGCAGGCGGCTTGTATTTGAATTTAAAATTGGTCATTAGAGATGAAGCGTTCCAAGCTGGGTGTAGTGTAGCCCGTATATTATGATATATGTTCTCATGGTGTGTAACGATTTTATTCACATGTACGAAGACCAATAAATCGGTTATTGAAAGATCACTTATGATTTTGCCACGTGTTTGTGAATGCTTATTTTCAGGTTATATTATTTATACACGGTGTCCGATTTTATGTGAAGTTGAGCTTGAAAGCAGTTTAGAAACAACACAGGTAGGTCGGTGCACTTGTCGCTACATGCGTTGGAACCCCGTTTGGCTTTCAAGTTTCGGTTAAGCGTGTGGCTCAGGTTTGAATCTCGTGGCGCCCATCTATTTTGCAATAGGCTATAATTACCGTCAAGTTTGCCCTGTGGTGTACTGTTTCTGGGACCACGCCCATCTCTCTGAGCGTATCAAACCGCGGCCTTCAGCCTGTTCTGTGAGATTTCCAGGAAAAGTGATGACAGTTCCCGGACTTGTTGAAGCAAGGAGCACTTCCCCACCCCAGGGTGTCTTTAAAAACATTTGATCCCGTAACAGATTCCCCATTGTAGTAGGGCTGGAAAGATACCATCCACTCCTGGCGTCTTGAAAGGGAGAAAGGAGTTTTTAGCTCAGGTTACGTTGTCGCCCCGTACGAGCTGCTTTGCCACATTCCAATTGTTAAGTGTTTCATAAAATTGTGCCGACTCGCTTGCAGTGGCGTATTTACTATGCGCATTCCAGAACTTGAGCGGGCCTTCGCCTCGCCGCTTCACTTAACTTCCATCTGTCAACGTGACTGCATGCGAAGGAGTCCTCTCCGCGAAAGCTAATCTTTTGTTCAAATGTTCAAATGTTTGTGTGTTAATTTATGGTAATAAATTACTTACTTTGCTTTCAACGAGTGCATAATTTAGTAAAGAAAATCAATACAGTCCATTAACGTCCAAGGCGAGCTAGCAATCAGGAATTTTCCAAACATAACGGAAAACTGAGAGGCTCGCCAACATTGTTCCTTCGAGCCGCATGGTCCATCGGCCCGGATTCGCAGCCTAAACAGGGCAAGTAAGTACAACACGCAGTTTCACTCGTGTTAAATCCGTCCCTAACGAGAGGAAGGAAGACAGTAGACGGTGCTATAAACGTAGGAGCGGGAAAGCCAAACGCCAAGTTCGTGCAAGTGGGCAGGCCAGCTGCAGACGAGACGGCAGTTCAAGCCACAACAACGAAAAAGGCGGCACACACCAATATCAATGTAAGCCTAAGTTCCCTTTTTTGTGATTTCCTATGCATGAATTTGGTTTTCTATCATCTGTGCCTGTATGTGCAAAACTGTAAGTCTATGTCCAATTCGAGGTTAGTCTATGTCAAATTCGATGTTAGCAGGTTAAGTTTTGAGTCAGTTTTGACACAGACTGACGCAAAATCTGACCTGCTAACCTCAAATTTGACATATACTTGCAGTGTCACCAACATATTAACAACTTACTATGCATACATTTTTGATATCACTGGATATTTTATTTTCGAGTAAGATTTAAATTTTACTTTTTATGGCCGTGTCGCTACGTTTTTCTTGCCGAATCTGCATTCTAGCATTAATTCATGTCCGGTAATTTTCTTATCGTGCACAGAACAACGTAATCGGCCCTCGCGTACCGCTCGTGCCGATTAATACGTTGTTACTGTGCACTCTAAAAAATTACCGGAAAGCACTAATGCTCTTATGAGATTATAAGTGAAAATTCATTTTTGAAGCTTCCTGGAAATTTTTTAAGTCATGAACGTGTTTTGTTGCTATGTAGGTTTATATTTGCGTGATATAAATTTTTAGTGTTTGTCAGGTCATTTTGGTATTTTAAATAGCCACCTAGGCTTTAGGGCAGCGTGCCCGTATGCTAAACCCTTTTAGTTCTTTATTTGGCTCCATCGCCTAATTCCAGAATCATGATTTCGCACATATTTGGCCCCAAACGCAGTATTTCTCGTCGGTTGGAGCCCCCCTCTGATGGCGCTTTGGCAGCCGAGCGTTATCGCTCGCAAGAATTCCGAATCTTCTAGAAAACACGCCGTTGTGGCGTGATACCATGGTCGCCGGCATTAATTGGTTTCATTTTATCGCCTCGCGATTGGCTGCCGAGGTTTAGTCACGTGGGGCGACCGATGTGACCTGTGGCAGCGCTTCCCTCTGGGCAGTTGATCGCAGCCCGTTGCAGAGAACGTTCGTGTGGTGGTTGTGTGTGTGAGTTTCGAATTGTCTTCGGCGTAGCGTGGGTGCTTTTTGAGCCCAGTTCCTGCTCCCGTAAGTAAGGGATCGTGCCCCCTTCATCTCGACCTTCGAGGATCTGTCCCGCAGAACGAAAGTGGCCCATTTTTCGTCGTCCAGTTGTACGCGTCCTGACGCGTCTCACGTCGCCACTATGGCGGATGTCCACTCATCCCTATAGCCGTCGAACATCGAAAGTACCTGCCACCTAAGACTGCAGCCTGTCGCAACTCAACTGTACCAGGCTCCCCAACCGCCTACATATTAAGGTATGTGTCTTTGAACTGATTACCGCTGTGAACGCGAGTGTACCTGTCTCGCGGAGAGCATTTAAGCCCCGCGTACGAGCTGTATTGGGACGCCGCGAGCGAGCCCGTCACATCTCTTGTGCCTACAGGCACTGTCGTCATATTTGTTTATTACTGTTTGCTGCATAAGGCGTCGCGCCCACATATTTGTACATTCATTCCAAATTACAGACTGTCCATGTTGCAAGTGCTAATTTGTTCATTACTGTTTGCTGCATAAGGCGTCGTGCCCGCATATTTGTACATTCATTCCAAATTACAGACTGTCCATGTTGCAAGTGCTAATTTGTTCATTACTGTTTGCTGCATAAGGCGTCGCGCCCGCATATTTGTACATTCATTCCAAATTACAGACTGTCTATGTTACAAGTGCTACTTTGTTCATTACTGTTCAACATCTGTCGCTAGGTTTAGAGCGCGGGCCAGCTGGCGTTCTTAGATATAATCTATTTATAGATATAGGGCAACGCACTCTGGTGCCCCATTGTAACCCGTGAGTCAATACATGATTTGTTTGTTAAGGGAACTATTGTTTTGTTTCGACTTGTGCATGTTCTGTTTCAGATAAGCGCCCCCTTCAGTGTACTGATTATTGTGCGACGGGACGAGGAAGCTTTGAGCGTACAGGTGGGTGAGACAGCTGCGTAGTCGCGGTCGGATTGGCACCTAATTACAATCCTTGCATAAGGCAATCTCGAAATTGTTATTTGACCTTGCAACTCTTGAGTAATCCTATCGACGGAGTATTTTGTGTGCTTCGCTCCCGTCTAACCGTCCAGGCCCGGTTAGTCGGGTTAAGACAGGCTTGGTGGCGCCCTCATAATTCTGACATACCCTATATATATATATATGCCGCAACACGCTTGCCCAGAACGTATCGTGTGACTCACGCCCGACTCCCTGAGCGTTCCAGCCGTGGCCTTTAGCCTATTTTGAACCGATTTCAGGGCAAGCGTGCCAGTTTTTCAGGACTGATTCCGTGGTGCGATGCTCACCTTGGGTGGGTGTCGTAAAGTTCTTTTAATACCGTAACATGTTTGAAGGTTTGCTATTTAATCACAAGTACGTGGTACACGAAAAGGAGTTAGTGCCTAGTGGTTGAGTCAAGAACAGTGTTAATTTTTAAAATAAATTAATCCTGGCATTAAAAACAAGTCAAAAATAATTGTAGAATAGTCTTTTAGCCCTCAAGTTAAAAAATGCAAGTCAAAACTACTCACATGCGCGTTTCAACCCCTAAAATGCACAAAAAATGAAAAACTGTAAAAACGTCGAATTTCGCCCTCAAGTCAATAAAATTAAATCAAAACTACCCCCGTCCGAGTTTCAACCCCTAAAATGTACAAAATTTGAAAAATTGCAAAAACGTCGAATTTCGCTTTCAAGTCAATAAAATCACGTCAAACCTACCCCATGAGCGTTTCAACCCCCAAAATGTACAAAAAAAATGAAAAATCGCAGAAACGTCGAATTTTGTCCTCAACTCAATAAAATCAAGTGAAACCAACCTCCATGCGCGGTTCGACCGCTAAAATGTACCAAAAAATTAGAAAATGTTAGAAACGTCGGTAAAAGATTGCAAAAACGTCGAATTTCGTTCTCATCAAGTGAATAAAATCAAGTCAAAAACACCCCCATGTAAAAAATTTAAAAACGGTAGAAACGTCGGGAAAAAATTAAAAAATGGTAGAAACGGTGGATTTAGCCCTTAAGTCAATAATATCAAGTCAAAACTACCCATGCGCGTTCTCATATGGGAAAGTTTTATTATAATATATGAACCATAATAAAAAATAAACGATCGTTATTCTTTGTTTATATTTTAGAACACCAGTTAATACCGCCAGCAAGTTAGCGTTACCATCGACTTCCCAGACCATGAGGCGCCAACCCAGAAAAATTCAGCCTCCCATGCCGAATTCATTACAAGAATTTGGCGAAATATGTTACTGCAATGTTCGATACGGGCAAATCAAAGGAGAAATGTTTTGCAGGGGCGTCGCAGGAGAAGCAGATAATCTTTCGGTTATTTTTATAGCCGAAGGACTTCTGCATTTATTAGCGGAAGTTAAGGAAATACACATCGATTGCACTTTTAAGACAAGGCTTCGGGATCCTGATAATAGTCAGTTACTGACAATAATGGTAGTTCAGTACGGACTTGTAAGTTTATTGTACACTTAAAATAAAATTATATACAAGAAAAATTAGGAAATTCTTAATCCCGGTGTAATTTTAGGCATTTCCATGCGTCTTCGCGCTGATGGGTTCGAGGAAAATAGAAGCCTACAACGCGCTCTTTGAAAAAATTTAAAAAATTGCCCCACAATCCAAACCGCAATTAATAATGACCGATTACGAATCAGCGCTCATTCGTTCTCTTCGAAGAGTTTTCCTGAAGTGCACAAAACGGGCTGCTTCTTTTATTATTGTCAGGTAATATTGTGTTGGATAAAGTTCATAATAAAACAATTAGAGAAAGAACAAAAGTTACTGACATTATTCAACATATAACACAAAGTAAATAGAGATGGGCTGGCCACATAGCTCGAATGATGGACAACAGATGGACAAAGAGAGTGATGGAATGGAGACCCAGAGCTGATAAGAGAAGTAGAGGAAGACCACCAACGAGATGGAGCGATGATATAAAGAGAATAGCAGGCAACTGGATACACATCGCTCAGGACAGAACCTATTAGAAGACATTAGAGGAGGCCTATGTTCAGCAGTGGACGCGTACGGCTGAAGGATGATGATGATGATGAATATTGTGTTGAATTACTAATACATGTTTTCTACTAATATTTAAGACAATACTTTCCTATACGTATGGTATGGGAAAGTAAAAAAAACTACTGCGGAATTTTATTTAACACATTTATAGTAGAAAAATGTCGACGAATATTCGTTAAACTTGTTAGTAGGTATACCTCAATCGGCTGAAAATAAAATTTCATAGAATGTAATATTATTTAGTATTTATTTATTAATAGTATTTATTTTTCAGGCTATTTTAAGAAAAGCAGTAGGACTTTAAATGAGAGAGCTACTGAACGAAAATAGGTGTGCAAAAAAAGCGTTGAAAATGCTGATGTGCCTTGCACTATTGCCCTCAGATAAGATTAATGAAGGCGTTCTTTACGTTACCAATTTTTTAAACGAAAACAATGTCCAAGAAGGCTTTGAAACTCTTTTACGGTAATTTATTATTATCATTATTATTGTACTGTTATGAAACGCCACAATTTTAAAATTTTAACTGAAAGTTAAATTACGCGTCTAATGTTCTTAAAAACGCTTTAAATTATTTACAGATGTCATCAAAGGCAGTGGATACAAAAGGAAGGCCCAGACGCAATTTCCGTCTATAAAAGAACAAGACGTACCAACAACGACTGCGAATCGTTTCATTCGACTCTGCAAAGACTGCTGAAAATACGCGGACCAAACATTTGGGTGTTCACTGGTAATTAATCCACTCAACTAGTTTTTCGAATTTACAATTTATAAACATCTTTGTCATTTCCTATTTCAGACGGCATTCGTGACATTTCCGCAATAACGGTAAGAAAACTTCGAGCATTCGTGGAGGACGGGTTCCAGATTCGGTCGTTAACAGAGACGCTACAGAATAAATTACAAGAGGATCAAGGAGGCCACAACGAGGTTGGAAGAAAATTCAAACGTGGGTGGATTTTTAAAAACAGTTTGCTATTCTGTGGAAACGCTCTTTCAAAATCGCATAGCGGATAGGGAGGATCTGCGAGAAGATGTGGAGTACATGTTAGCACCCCTTGGCGGAGGTCTTCCCCCCGGTTTCCAAGTTATCGGTATGTACAAAAGTGTTTATTAATGTATTAAATTTGCGCATGTTAGTCGTAAAGACCATACACCCAACTAAATTTTTTCGTCTGGCAATACACCTCCAACAATGAGTCCATAAATTTAGTTACAGTCACAAAACAAAACGAATCATCATTTTTTGTTAGGTTGCTATTTATTAGAGCTACAAATTTGTAAACATGTAAATAATGACGCCAATTTGTTTTTGAATTGCAGAAACAACAAACCTGGCTGATGCAGAGGCGGAGGAGGAAGCGACGGAAGAAGAAGCGGCGGAAGAAGAAGCGGTGGAGGAACAAGTGGCGACGCGGGCGACAGCCCAGGTAGCACAATCGCTGTGCATGATATGCACAGACAAGCCACCAACAAACATTTTGTCACCGTCCAATCATTTTGGCTTCTGCGATGAATGCAGAGAGCAGTACGAAATGAGAAATGCAGAAGATCAAAAACCGGACCCCGAATGGGGTTATGTCATCGACTACAGTACATGTCCTGTGTGTCGGCAAAACATTCAATCCTTCTCAAGACTGCGATTTACTTAGGCTCGTATTATTTAATTCAAGAGAGCGAAGAACTGACGTATGAGCCAAGTACCACAATTTCTCCGGAAGCCATATTATAATAATGTAAAGTTACTTACTGTAAATACAATATAAATAAAAATTGTCAAATACGTGGGATATATTTTTTTCAAATTAGCACCTAAAGTATAGAAAATCAAACAGTTACATAGGTAATATTAAGTGCAAAATGTATTATCTTGTTAAGTTTTTTATGCAATTATTTCATCATACACGTTGTTATGTTGTGAAGAATGTATGCAGAAGTAATAAATCCAAATTTTACGTAAATGGAAAGCATCTCCGATGGAACTTTTAGCATTAGAGTTAGTTCTGTTGATGGTCGAAACATAAAGTTTCAGTCTTTTTAGATTCGTCCGGCGCAAGAAGGAGGCCTTTGTTTCAGATACCTAGATTTTAAAAATTTTAGGCGAGCCACGATTTTAATGTTCAATTTTAAACGTTTTGATGCACAAACTATAAAAAATTGTAATATGTTAAATAAAATACGAGATTTATTCAAATATTCATTACGTATCCTGTACCTGAACTTTAATTTTAACAAGTTCATTATTGAAAAACCAGTTTCGGTTAACTTGATACCTCACTGCTGGGTGGTTGAGCGCGTTCGTATTTGTGTTTGTAAACATGAAATGACTATTTGTTTATAGTAAAGTACCCACTCTTGAATATCCACACGCCACTTTTCTTAACATTCTATTCGAATATTGTCAGTCACAAGTAAGTGTATTTTTTTCGGAGATACGAACACGTTCGACGATGTGGTCACTGAAATTTTTCGACGTTATGAACACTTTCGGCGATGTGATCACAGGATATTTTCGGCGATATGACCACGTTCGGCGATGTGATCACAAGACTATTTCGGCGTTCTAACCACGTTCGGTGACGTGAACAACCCCTAATTATTCCGCATCGCCGACGTATGGCGTATCTTGCTTCACACCTTTCGGCGTTCTGATCACGTTCGGCGAAATGATCATTGGCATGTATTCGGCGATGTGAACGCTTTCGGTGATTTGAATATTCAAAATATCGTTTCGGCGATCTGAAAATTCGGCGATGTCATATAGACTTCTTAAAATAGGTAAAAAAATATTATTGAATTTTAAACATTTATATATCATAAGATCTATTTACTTGTATTATCAAAAATCGACTAAAATTGAATAATGGATTGCAATCTACTTCAAAATTGTAACACTTCTACGTTTTCAAATTAAAAATAGAAAGAAAAATAAATCGAATTATTACGTTTTTCTAACACTTGTTAGCTATATTTATCTATATTTTCCTTTACCTACCTTTAGGTCATCGCTATATCTCTTAGTTAACAATCGATCACTATAAGAGTATATTTGAGGCCCGTCTCTAGCATCAGTGAAGACGTCGCGGATTCTAGTTTATGATGTTGATAATTGGCGCCAACAAGTTAAACTCAAATATACTGATATATGCCAAGAAACTTGTAACTTCACTTTCTATCAACTAATAACAATACGATTATTGAACTCCCTATCAAAATGAAAGAAAGCAATACTTGTAGCTAGTTTTATTACTACTAGAACATTATTACCATCGATCAGACAATTAGCATCTTTAATATTACAACCTAACGCAGGGTACTCCAAATAGCTTAACTTAAACCGCTCGTAAGTTTAATGGTTACACAGTTTTTATATGCAAAAATATCATCAGATTCTAGCTAAAACACTTATCTTTGTGCCGATATACTCGCAGACATTTAATACGTCCCGTTACTCCTATCACATGTCAGCTTGACAGGCCCTAACCTCGGCTGTCATTTGCTACACATCGACCTCCAATACTGCGGTTGATTCTCTATAGATTATCTTTCCAAGATTTTTCGCCTAATAGTTGTTGCCTGTTCACAGGCAATAAACTTCGCAATCGTTGAATTCGTGTTTCCCAAATCGCTTCACAGCTTGAATATAATATTCATTGGAAAAATGACATCCGCTTAATGATCTCCCTTACAGGAACGGCTGGCCAGTAACCCAATTCTTTACTATCACCAAACCATATTAAATGGCGAGATTGTCATTTACACCCCACGAAAACTCTTGCCTTTTTTAAAAGCTGATATGCAAATTTTCTCTCAAACAAACAAACGTTGTTTTTATATCCTCTCTAGCAACGAACAAAGCCAATCTGATATTATTTTTATCGCGTCACTCTTACTAGATTCCTCATTCAACACTAGTATTAATATCAAATGCTTTTGACACGTAACAAACTCCCCCCTTACCAGAAAGGAAAAATTTCAAAGAAATTTTTAACTAAATAAAAACCAATACCCACACCACAAACAAGCAACTACACTGTAGAGACGGTGATCACCCCAGGAGAACCCAGGAACAGATCAACCCCACGACAAGGATCAAGATTATTCGTCGCTGCTAGATGTAAATGCTGCGCCGGTGAACAACCCTGTAACAACCTGTCGTAAAGAAGTTTCACCCCCATGAACCCCCCAAAATCACTCCAAATCCCCACAGCGTACCCCCCCTGACAACTTCCAATAAACCCCCGAGGCGGAAGCACACCTCCACACAGTTTCAGGTACTGTCAGACCGAAAATAGTTAAGCCAAAACGAAGAATAACCAGGGTTTTCCTTTTGACACGCCTGGGGAGGAAGTAACCCCAGTGACAGAGGGTTAAAGAAACCAGAAAAATGAGAGGCAGAAGCCAACATCCACACAACTCTCATACGCTCCGACGGAGGGATCCTTCAGCGCCCCGAACGGCCTGAAGAAAATCCCCACCAATCTTCATCTCACATCCAACAATCACTCATCACCAGAGATTTCATCCGCACCAGATCAAAGAGAAATAAAAGAAAACAAATTGTCATTCATCTAAGTAAACAGTTCATTCAAAACAAAATCGACATTCACTACATTACAAGAAAGAAATATAGACAAACCTTTAAGAAGAAAAGAAGGCGAAGAATGAAGGACTGGTCATCTTAAAAATTTTTTTTTGTAGTGAAACACCCTATATCCCCAAACCCCTAGGGATACCTAAAAGAAACGAAGAAGTTGTACTTCTTTAACGATTAATCTCGTTACCCTTATGTCCCCTTAGAAAAAGCAGGATAACGTAACGCTCTTCCAATACAATCAAAAAGAAAACCATCCATTAACATTTCCCAACAGGGAACTCCCTATACGTTATACCCAAAAGAGGGAAAAGAACAAGATATTAAAGTTTCCCAAATAGTGTCCTTCCCGACTGTGCCCTTCCAACCACCCTATACCTTAAAATGGGGAAAGAACAAGATATTAAAGTTCCCCCAAGAGTGACCTACCCTACTGTGCCCTTCCAACCACCCTATGCACATCACACATCATTAATTCATCTCAGAGTTATCATAAGGTTTCAAATCCTTGGCATGCCAAGTCCCCTTTAATATTTTTCCGTCAGGATCTTTGAGTTCATAAACCCATCGTGAAAACTTTCGATTAATAATAAACGGTCCTATAAATTTTGCAGCAAGCTTGGAAGTAAACTGACGAGCAGCATCCGATAACACATAGTGTCTACGCAACACTGCTTGATCCGGAACGAACTCGAAAGGTCGTCGACGAAAGTCATAGCGAGTTTTTGACTTTTGATAAGCCTTATCCAAACGACGTTTAACATCAGCATACAGTTGCTTGGGTACTGTAGAACGATTATCTAAATCTCTATCCCGATTAAATTGAATTTCCGGATTTCCATCACCAACTACCGGTTCGTGATTTAATATGATTTCTCTGGCAAAATTAATGAAATATGGAGTTTTTCCCGTAACTTCATGAACTGAGGTACGTATAGCACAAACTACGTGAGACAAATATTTATCCCAGTCTCGATGACGGTCTGATACGTAAGCTGTCAACATAGTTTTCAGCACTCTGTTTATACGTTCCGTAGGATTAGCTTGAGGATGATAATTGGCAGTGAACGAAATCTTACAGCCATACTTCTGATTTAAAGTTTGAAACTCATGATTGCGAAACTGAACGCCATTATCACATATGATTCGCTTGGGAACCCCAAACATCAAAAATACGTATTCCTCAACAATACGTAAGATAACCTTAGATGATGCTGTACGGAGCGGAAACACTAATGGAAACTTACTAAAACAATCAGCCACTACGAATATATACGCGTACCCTCGTACTGAACGAGGTAAAGGACCTACAATATCACAACAGATTAGTTCCCAAGGCTTCGAAATTAATGAATGTCCACCCATATACCCTGCAGGGGCTCTCTGTTCTGGTTTAATTCGTTGACACGTTTCGCAACGGCGAACATAAGCAGCCACATCATAACGTAGTTTAGGCCAGTAGTATCTTTGTGCAATACGATGAAAAGTTTTATTAACACCCGTATGACCAGCGGTCGGAATATCGTGATTTTGTTTGATAACTTCTTGGCGTTGAGTTTTTGGAACAACCAGTTTCCAATAATCTTCATCATCTGCCAAGTCTGGATAATCGGTTCGAACATATTTATACAATTGACCGTCACTAACTCTCCAATGGGAAAATTTTCGAGGATTGTTAATAACAAATCGACACATACGATGATACCATGGATTACCAGCAGGACCAAACTGAACGTTAATAGCATCAATAACAGGAACAGCACGAGACAAAGTGTCAGGCACAACATGTTCTTTACCTTTTCGATGAATAATGTCAAAATCATATTGTTGAAGGCGAACTGCCCATCGAGCGATACGACCAACAGGGTCTTTAATACTATTAAGCCATTTTAAGCTATAATGATCAGTTACTACCGTGAACTTAGTTCCCTCAATATATGGTCTAAGTTTTTCAATAGCAAAAAGGACAGCGAGGCATTCACGCTCTGTTGTGCTAAAATTTCGTTCGTTTCTAGTAAGCGACCGACTAATGTAACATATAACTTTCTCTCCATCAGCTTGATGTTGAGTAAGTACGGCACCAATACCATAACCAGAAGCATCCGTTTGAATAACAAAGGGTACAGAAAAATAAGGGCAAGCTAATATCGGAGCAGATATCAAATGTTCTTTAATATCACTAAAGGCTCGTTCACAATTACTATCCCAGAAAAATTTCGCATTCTTGCGGAGCAAGGATGTAAGAGGTCAGATAAGTGAAGAAAAATTCGGAACAAAGCGACGGTACCATGACGCCATACCAATTACACGACGTACTTCCTTCACTGACACAGGAGTAGGAATACGATTAATTGCATCTACTTTTTCTGGGTCTAATAATAAACCGCGTGAATTCACTACATAACCGAGATACTTAAGTTCTGGCTTACAAAAATGACATTTATTTTGGCTTAAAGTAAGACCAGCAGCTAATAAGTAGAAAGATGTTATTCGAAAATTGGCGTACAGATTACAATATCGTGAAGATACGTAAAGACATATGGTTCCAAATCAGCACCAATAACCCTATCAATTAGGCGTTGCCACGTTGCCGCCGCCGTATGCAAACCAAACGGTAGGCGGCGAAATTGAAATAACCCCCTATTAGGTACAGTAAACGCTGTTAAAGGGCGTAAAGAAACAGCCACAGGTATCTGCCAATATGCGGATTTAATATCAAGAGTCGTAAGATAATGTGCGTCACGAAGTTTATCCAAAGTACTTGATACATATGGAATAGGATAACCATCAGGTTGACTGACTTTATTAAGTTGGCGATAATCAACACAGAACCGATAACTACCATCTTTCTTTTTAATCATTACTATCGGAGATGACCAAGCAGAAGTCGAAGGTTCTTCCACTCCCTCATCCAACATTTTCTTTAACTCAAGATCTACCTGTTTCTGCAGAGCAAGAGAAATAGGATAATATCACTGCTTAATAGGCGACGATGTGGTTTTAATCTCATGTTCAACAAGATGAGTGCATCCTAACTTATTTCCCATTTTACTAAAAATTTCTTTGACAAAACAATCTAATTGTTCTCGCTAAACTTCAGATAAATGTTCTACAGCCTGTATTGCATTAACTTCCGGGATCAAGTGATCTTTCGGGAAGGTCTATTCGTTAATTCTAAGATCGGTTACAATACCCATTCTACGCAAAAAATCGCATCCCACAATCAAGGTATGGGGCACGGAAGGCACAACTAATAACTCACAAGTACAAACTCTATCGCGAAGCATAAGTGGTACTGTAACTATACCTAATATTTGACATTCTGCACCATCAGCAACATTACATGTCCTATCTTTACTTGGTGTAAGCCTACAATGACCTTTCAACAGCTCCCATCCCTTTCTACCAACAACAGTATGCGAAGCACCCGAATCTAACAATCCAAGAATCTCATTACCAAAAATTGAAACTTTAAGATACGGTCTCTCATCAGGACCTGCGTGACTTAAAATATAATCTAAAACAGCTTTAGAACTAAAATCCGAATTATCTACAACATTACTAACTTACTAACTAACCTAACTTAGAAAGCTGTGGGTGGCCTCACATTTGCTGTAAAAAAGAACACTTAGTTTCT